>OY829511.1:1875648-2179297 GCA_963691665.1 Clepsis dumicolana
GCTTACTTGCAACCTTATCACACTGGTGATCTGCTAGCAAGTTTTGTATTGAGGCGATCACGCAACGAGTTCGCCGCGAGTAGGGTTACCAGATGGAAAAATTTAAAGTCCGTTCGAGTGCCATTGCGATAACTAGACTATGCTGCGTGTCGAGCGAGCGGGAGTCTGAATCGGATACGAGTGAATAGATAAAAAATCTACTCTATTTTATTTAAAATGGGTCCATCAACTTTTCTTTGCCATTGAGATGTCCCCTGGGTCACTCGTGTAAAAGAAGATTTTCTAAGGCACCACTCCATAAAACGTTAGGAGTTTCAACAGTTATATGCAAATTCCTTCATGATTCATCTCCTAAGCATGCAAATCCTAACTTTTGGGGGAGTGGGGTCTTAAAAAAACATATTTTTGTAGTGTTGCCCAGGGTACATCTCCATGGCAACGAGTGGCAACGAAAAGTTGATTGACCCGAATTCTAAAAAGCCTGAGATTTTCAAAAGCCGGTCGCAATCTTGAGAAGACCATAAAAAACTTGATATCTCCGGTCAAATCCTGAGATATGGTAACCCTGGCCGCGAGCGAATTAGTATGAAGTATTTGCTCGCTTGATAAGACTCTTACTGAACAAAAGTTTGATTTAGATTTAACGCTGGTCAATATTTTTCTAAGAAAAAAAAACTTTAAATTGTTCCCTTCCCAGAGAGTGGTCCCTGGAGCAGCGCGGCTACTCGGCCTTGGCGCCCGGCTCGGACTCGGGCTCCGAGGGCGTGGCGGAGGGCGGCGACGTGGCGCGCTCGCTGGCCGCGCTCGGGCTGCTGCGCGCGCAGCTGCCGCCCGCCGCCGCCGCGCTCGCCCGCGCGCTGCCCGCGCCGCCGCCGCGCGTCGCCGCGCCGCTGCAGACCATACTGAAGGTAGCCCCGCTTATACACAGGGCTGCTGCGCGCGCAACTATAAAGGCATATCCTCATGTTTATATTAATGCCTATGGGCCTTATTCATAAACGTCACTCAAGCCTCCATTAGCTAAAATAGGTTTTATCTTCTTCTTGCTAACGGAAATGTTGATGTGACAAAAAAGGACAAACGAACTTTATCGGCAATTTAGTTAAATAGGTTTATGAATAATAGGGTTAAACATTAATATAAATATCAGGATATACCCTTTGGAACATTTTCAAATAGGAATGGTTATAACACCTAGCTGATATACAGGTGCAAATCAAAATGCCAAAATTTATGCAAATCACTTATAATTATTTAAGAGCTGTTAACAGTACAATGATTAGTTGACAAGTAAGGATGACGTTACAAATTCGTATACAAGACACGCACGCGCCTACTGAAGGATGAGAGCAATTACGCGCACTTCACTGTTTTTAGGCGTTAAGCCTGGACAAATGGTGTTGTGAGTCCACCAGCAGGAGTGGCGCCAGGGGAGTGCTACAAAATTAGCAATAAAAACGGAATAAGCTATTTGTCTATGCCTAAAAAATAATACCATGATTAACCGACCAACCAATCGCCCGAACGATCAACCTACCAGCGGACCGACTAACCGACCAATCGCTCTACCCACCGACCGACCAAGTGACTGAACGATCGACTGACCGACCGGCTGACCGACCGACCGACTGACTGACCGACCGACCTTCCAACCGACCGACTGGTAGAACGAACGACCGACCAACCTATTGATTGACTGACGACTTACCGACCGAAATAGTTTTTAAAAATGGACCAACCCTTTACTTCCAGTTGGCAGCCCTACTCGAGTGCCGCAACCACGCCCTAATAGACGTCGAGACAGCCCTGGAGGCGGCCGAGGGCTTGGCCCCCGAGCGCGCGGGGCGCCGCGCCGTGCTGCCGGTGGCCGCCAGCCCGCGGCCGCGGCCCGCGCCCGCCGCGCAGGCCAGGGAGGTGCCGCTCAAGGTCTTCCGCCAGGCCGAGTGTCTGAACACCGACCTGCCCTATCAGGATCCGTTGCGGCTGAGGACAGAGTGATTAAGGTTTATTTAGGAGGGTGGGTTCAAGCTAGGACACTGAGCAATGGGTACAGTCAGCGTCAAAAGTAGCTGGTCACTTTTGTACCTTTTCGCAATAACACTTCATGATCTCGATTGCAATATCTTTTTGTATTTTTTTTTTACGGTTTTCCGTGAATATCAATTATATTTTTAATAAACTCACTGAAACATGGAACCCGGATCCTCGACACTCCGGGTCGTGTGCCATACCCTTACATCAAGATTGGCATTTTAAAAGACCCGCAGTGTCGAGGATCCGGGCTCGATTCCCGGGGTTGGCATTTTTCTGGTTTTTTTCTCTGTGTATTCATGTTTCAGTGAGTTTATTAAAAAAATAAGCAGTAACACTTGTCAATCACCTATGACGCGCTGTGTCTGGCTGTAAAGCGTAAAAGTACAAAAGTGACAAACAACTTTTGACGCTGACTGTACCAATTTTTTTTTAAAGTGTAACCACAAGGACGATAAGCCTAAAAGTCAGCTGGCGACCAATAATAAAAGACGACGTGACGTAGCATTTTTCGAATTCAAATCATGAATGCAAGATACAACTTAGATAAAAAAAAAACTTTCCTTATGGACAAGTTGCTTGCTAATTTGATGTCCTGTCTTAAAGACTACCCTCATCTGACAGCTATAGTGATGTGATATATTAGTGCAAAGAAAGAGACAGCATGCGGATGGGAACGGTTATTTAGAAATAAGTTAAAATGTTACCAGCGTCCCAAGTTTTGTGGACGATGTAATAAAGCCATACAAGTAGTTAAGCCGTCAATGTGAAACGGTCTTTTTTTATTCAAAGTCTTTATTTCTTTTTCTATCGCCTTTTTTACTGTATTTGCTGACTATGAATATGATACTAAACCCAATATGGATCAAAACGTTATCAGTTTTTTTTTTAATGAACTGTGTCCACATGTTTGTTTATAGTATTAAATCAGTTTAGTGTCCACGATGGTTAGAGGTGTATGACGATAATTTGATAAGTAAGCGTAACGTACACGTTTTTCGGTAAGATAAGTTATTATTACAACTGTGAAGAACCCAAATACTGTAAGCATGTAAATAACGTTTTTGCACGTTTTTTTTAACAAATTTATAAAATGACAGCGATAGATTTTGTGGTTTGCGCTTTTCTCGATTACGTAAACTTAAATGCCACTTCTTCGGACAGTATTGTGACAAATTTCTGTTCTGTGTCAGACAGATGTGATAGATGAGTGCAAAATAATTTTGTGCCGTTTCTCCCGCGATTGTGTACAGGAAATAGGAACTACAAGAACACATCAGCTTTTTTTAAATAAATATTTTTGACTCGCTGGAGCCATAGAGGGCATTGAGCTTTGCTGTTTAAATAAAGCGTATGTCCCTTTCTGACCCATACGTGTATCCGACAGGGATGGATGTCATTGATCCTCTAAGTCGTGAGCCAAGCCTCTGACGAATATGAAAAAAGTATTTTTTTTTTTCTTGCATAGTAATTAAATTCTTAATCAAGTCTGTAGAATTGACAACATTTCATATTTTTGAGATGATAATTTGATTAATTGTCTGCAATCTACTTTGGAAGAGGAGCAAACCTACGATTTTAAATTTTCATTAGGATTTGTAATTAATTTATTATTAATTTATTAAAAGGTACTTATTCCAAAAGGACGTAACTCCGAAACTACGCTAGGATGGATCAATTGCCTTTGTCTTGTCACGATCAAAAAAACAAAACCCAAGATGTCAAATCTGACATTGTCAAACATAATATGTGTCATGTCAAATTATTGTTGTGCTTGTGGTTTGTGTGAAAAAGGCAAAGGTATTACACCCATTCTTGCGTAGTTTTGGTAGAATTGGTAATTTTATTTTATTCTCTTGTATTTAAAAAAATAAGTAATATTATTTTTTTAAAAACATAGTGGTGTTTTCAGGAGGCAAAGCCCTTTCGATACCCATATTAATTTCCAGGTGTGAAAAATATGAAATGTTGTCAATTATCCAATATGAAAATGTCATGAAAACAAGAACAATTTTTGACTAGATTAGATGGCTGAGGGTTGCCTGCTATGCAGATACCTACTTGTAGGTACATGAGAACAAAAGACTTGAAAAAAAAAATTCTACATTTAGAATAAATAAAAATTGCTATTGTTGTTTTGCTTTTTATATGATAAATTATACATGATGCATGTAGAACAATATTTCGGATTTATTAGATTTGAATATGTTTAAGTTAAGTACTTATCGAGTGTATGATAAGTGAAAAGAAACTGGTGGCATAAATAAACATGCATCTGCTTACTCCGAAACTCGATTTCAATAGGGAAAACTTTTATACCGACAAAAATTACTTATTAATTTCATCTACTAAGTATTCTTCAAATGAATGTATAATCATAGCAGGATTATATTGTAAACGAACAGGCCAAGCCAGCAGAAAACCTATTTTGTACTACAACATAGCTAGCTGTATATTCAATTAGATTTATTTTGTGGTCTAGATTCGTTTTGTGCTTTTTTTTTTAATTTAAAGCAGAAAAGGTTCCAGCTTAATTTAAGTACGTATTGAGTAAGTTGTAACGCATTTGTCTGCAAAGAATTTATAAACAATATTATATTTTTAAGTTTAAGTTACTTATATCAATTAAGTCAATTAGGACAAGGTAGGATATTTGAAAAAAAAGGCTGTTATGTGTGTGCAAAGTCGGAACTAGTGCAAGTTTATTTCGTAGTAATAACATAATTGTAAAATTCGTAAATCATTATATATTTTGGTTATAACTTGTATCACGGGCTTTCCATGTATATTAGCAAAATGCGTTTATCCATAAGCAAATATTTTTACTGTATATTGTTGATCTACTTATAAAATAAAACATAAGTCAATATTGATCTGCTTTTTATTTGTAAACGCCTCAATAGACACAATTTTACCTTTTTAACCGGGTAAGTATACTCAGAGTTCTCCTAGAAATGGATTTCCCAACGAATTTCTAATAATTGTTTCTAGTAATACACCGAACTAGACGCACAGTGCTAGTGATCTACTTGCATTGCTTTGCTTAGGTGTAGTTCCAATCCAGGCGGGCGCTAAATTTGCAACTTGCTCAAAACCAAAACACAGACTGTTGACTTTGGTTGACTTCCTTTCTGGGTCATGTTTTATAAAGCTACAATATACAAGCGGAAGTCTCTTTCTAAGAAAAGGTAGTAAATTGTAACTTTTAGCTGTATAAAACACGGTCCTGGATTTATGTAATTTTTAGAAAAAAGAAACATTTTTACACATGGTGGAGTAGCTTTTTGAACATGTACGAAAACAAAACGTCAGAACGTCACATTGACTTTGACAGTTACGATGAAAAGTTGGAAATGTTTACATTAGTGTCTAATGGAATAAATAATTTATGCTAGGGTAATTAATCAGTCTTAGTACTTATACTATATAAAGTTAATTTAGCTTCAATCACACTACTAATTATGGCAGAGCCTAATGAAAACGAACAAAATCCCCTTGATATCAACGGCAGTCACTTTAACGCAGACCTGTATCTGGAACGCTTACTGAAATGCGGAAATTTGAAACAAGTGATGGAAAAGGAGGCTGAAGTAGTCACGCAGAGTCAATTCCTGCAGTCAGAAATGCAAACACTAGTCTACGAGAACTATAACAAGTTTATATCGGCCACAGAAACCGTGCGCAAAATGCGGTCAGATTTTAAAATCATGCAGGAAGAAATGAATAAGCTCAGCGAAAATATGAACAAAATAACGTCGTTCAGCGCCCAAATATCTGATTCATTGAAAGAAAGCGGCAACAATGTGAGCAGGCTCTGTGGCACACGGCAACTACTAGACAAGCTCCAATTTCTATTTCTTCTACCATCTCAATTGAATAAAGCGATACAAGAAGGTCGTTACGGCGATGCCGTCCACGACTATACCCACGCTCAGAGGGTTTTGCAAAAATACGGGAATCAACCATCATTCCGAAGCATTCAAACAGAATGTTCTGAAATAATTAGCGAGTTAAAACGGACCTTGAGGGACAGACTTCTTAGTCCTGAAACAACTGCATCAGAGTTAGCTGAGAGTGTGGGTTTGTTGAGACAGCTTCAAGAAACAGATTCCTCCCTCCAAGACACTTTCCTGAGCTGTTCTGAAAGCCGCCTAAACCAGCATTTGCAAGTGCTGAGCTCAATGGTTGAAAGCACTGACATATTGGAGTGGGTTGAAAGGTGTAACAACATGCTGCTGGCTGACTTAGGCATTGTCATATCTTGCTACCATGACATGTTCCAGGAGAAAGAGAACACAATCTTACCAGAGTTTGCTAATAAAGTTATGGATCAAGTTTTCCATCTTTTTGAAGAGGTTGTAAAAAGACCTGAAAATATTGGAACTGAGATCCTCATCAGAGGTCTGGACAAGTTCTTTAGAAAGCTACAAGCCATGACTGAGATCATATCCAGTGACAGCATGTCCAATAAGGCTGTTGTTGCAGTCCTACAATGCATTAAACACAAGGCCACCATACAGTACCAGTCCATACAGACCCAGTTCAAGGAGAGTCTCATGAAAGTGAGGCAGTCCCTCGCCAGTAAAGGATCAGAGAGTCCAGACCTCAAAGACATCCTCAACTCCTTGCAAGTCTACTTGATGCAGAAAATACAGGCATCCCTGTTGGACTTGATGGCATTTTTACAAAACAACTTATCATTTGGCCTGAAAACCTGGTGTGCTCATGCAGTAGCTGAAAATTGCTGGACTGTGATTTCTGAATCAATGATTAATTTATCTGACATGGTAAAAACGATGTCTTGCTTGCAGGGCACTAACAACGTTCCATTTGAACTATTGCTCATTCTAGCAAAATTATGTCTGGAGATGCAAGATAATGGAGTCAGCACATTGCACAGTCACTTGTTAAAGCTTTTGGAGGAATCTGCTCCAGGGTTGACAGTGGAAAACAAAGATACTAACAGTATTATGGTTCACTTGTCGACAGCAGCTCAGACCGCGTTGGATTCTGAAGTGGTTTACATCGGGCAGACGGCAGCGCAGATGTTGCGAGTTTCTGTGTTGGCCAGGGACTGGTTACGTGCCCCCGAGCCCCGCGGTCCACGGGCGGTCTGCCGCCGCGTGGTCGAGACCCTAGCAAGCGCAGACAGCGCTGCCTCGCAACTATTCCCCACCAGCATGAAACAGTCTAGCGACTCGAGTCGCCGCACCATATGGTCTCGCGCTCCATCATCTTTCTCACCCATTAACAGGATATTTTCGGAGAGGATCGAGGTGTTCAGTCCGGCCGGCGCTGACAGAGCGGCGTTGTCCAACGGAGCGCTCAAAGTCGCTTTAAAAGCGTTAGTGGAGTGCGTGAGGCTTCGCACCTTTGGGAGACACGGCTTGCAACAATTGCAGGTGGACATACATTACCTGCAGCAGCGTTTGTCATGCATGGGAAATGATGAGAGGCTCCTCAACGCGTTACTGGAAGATGCGCTCGCTTCAGCGCAGCTGCGGTGCGTGGATCCACAACTAATGGAGCCCAGCATTGTCGACATTATATGCGAGAGAGGATAGTTAGGAGCATTAAACTGGCTTCTATCGAGTTACACCTTATTTATTGTCGAACATAACTACACATACAAGAGTTTTATTGTAAACATAATTGTTTCAAATAAACACAAGAAATATTTTCTGACATTTTATTTATAACCCATTAACCAAAAATTTGCATTATCATGTTAAAAAAAAAATCTACATAATATATATAAAAATTACGTTAAATGCTTCTAAAACATAAATCTCACGAGACAGACTATTTGATTAAAGAATTTGACGTAAAGTTTCTATTACAGTTAGTCACAGGGCGCAATAAACGGATTTGAAACAAAAACATGTAAAATTTTGGTCCTAGTTTAATCATTATGTTATGTGAAAAATGTTTTTACACTTTAATTTTTTATTGTTTCCAAAAATATCTAATTTCTTCTCCTAATTTGTCAAATATAAAGGTAAATCCAAATTGAGGTTCCCTCGTAATTCATTTAATTGTATTTATTACAACAAGTTACTATAAACATTTGTCAATACGATCATCTAATTTTATCCCTAATCGCTTAAAATCATTTATAGGTACATAAATATATTATTTCAAAATATTTGAAGAAGCACTAAATTATTCAAGTTAATCCGGAAGCTCATTGCCAAACAACTGCAGCCGCGGCCGCCTCGGTAAGCTCGTAACATGACTTATAAAATACCTCGTCACGCCAATAAGTCACCTTATGCTTCGATACTAAGGTTCAGATTCACAGACAAACTAGGAACTTTGTCAGTGAAACAACCTTGGCTTGGTTGGATGTGAAATAATTATTTAAAGTATATTATTATGTAATCTTAAAATGCCCGCCATTCTTGGCGTCGATATATTGCAAGTGGCCGTATAGCAACCTTACTGATCCAAAACTTACAAGTTATCATGAGAGGTATCTTCATATTTCTTAAAATGAGAATGTTAACCAGCCATTCCATCGCGAGACAACCAATTATGGCCATTTGGTTCTGCAACTTAAAAATCTACTATTCGTTAAATAATCGTAATCATCGAACGTAAACATAAAATAGCTTTAAAATAAATCTATAATTCATTCATCAACGTAATCTAAAGTCGACACGCATCACATACACGTCATCAGAGATTGCACGGCGACGAAAACTAATGCCAGAAATCAAAATAAGTTCTCCTTAAACTATCGAACAACATAAATAGATTAGTTATTCTTACGAGCTATAACAATTCAAATTGACAAAATATACTTATACTTTACTTTCGCGAATGTACAATATACACGTTCGGCGCCGATGCGGCCCACAATAAAAATATTTGAAAATTGTAAAAATATTTCTATACAGTGGTCCGTGCGTCTACTGCGAGTCCGCGGGGGCGCTACTTGTGCGTGCGCTTGGCGGGCAGGGGCACGCCGGCGTGCGCGCCGCGGCTCCGGCGCGGCGCCGCCTTGCTGGCCGTGTCCGGGGCGACGGACCGGCGCGCGTCCGCTTTGTCACCCTTCACACTGGACTTCCGCGCCGGCTTGTCTTTGGGCGGCGAGGGGGGCGCGGGCAGCGGCGGGGGCGGCGCGTCGCGGCGGCGGCGCACGCGCGGCGGGGTGTGCGCGAGCGACGCGTGGCGCGCCAGCAACGCCGCGCTGCTGAACAGCTGCCCGCAGTCGCAGCGGTGCTCCGCCGCCTGTGCCCCTGCACACGAGGAAAAACAAAGGCATGTTCATTGTCCAGTGTCTCGTGCGAGGAGCAACCAAGATCAGACCGAATAGAAATTAAGTAGAGATTGACATGAATGAAGACATGATATTGAAACATTTAATGGGACTTGTGAACATGGCGTAATCTTGGTTCTGAAACTCGATGCAAAATAACGGTGCGGTGTGACTCAAACCGCATTATGAAATGATTCATATTTGATTGTCAAGACGTCTGAGAACTCATGGCAGGAATAAGATACAATTCTAAGCACTTACAAAATTCCGGAAATCTTATTAGTGGACTAAAAAGTAAAAACAATCAATTTGCTCACACGCGACCACAAATCATAATAACTGTGGTCGCGGGTGAGCAAATGAATTGTTTCCAGTTAATTGATAAGTAAAGCCTGATTCAATGTTTTTTTAGTGACGTAATAGGAGTTCACTTACGTCTTTTGGCTGGTTTCGCGGGCGGCAGCTGGGGCTTGACGCCGGCTTTCCCCAGTGATTTCCGTTTAGCGATAGCACTGAGGGACTTCCTCTTCTCGGCCATGGTCTTTCTTCGCTTCTTTTCGTCAGCGACGGACTCCTCCTTCACGGCTTGCGGCGGTTTTTCCGGAACCGTCTTCGGGAACGAATACTTGACGTCGCTGTCGTCTGAATCCGTGGAAGGCACTTGTTCTACTTTCTCTAATTTCGGTTTTATACTCGGTCTCGACGACGGGGGATTGGCTACAGCTTTTTTCGTGTCGTCCGACTTGGCCCGGAGACGCGGGATTTTAGGCGGGTGTTGCAGTAACGACCTCCTCCTGACTAATTCTTTGGAGTTCGGTCGCTCGATTTGCAGGGAGCTGCGTTTCTTGGCCTGAACCTTCACGAAGTTCTTTTCTTCAGATGTTTCTTCGACCTTGAAGTCGGGGTTAAACATGTATCGCACTTCGTCGTCGTCGCTGGACGAGACTGTCGCTGGTTGTTCTTCAGTGTTCGTGGTTGGCGCGGCAGATTTTTGCCGCTTTGTCACCGATGGCGTTACCTTAGTTTTCGGGGTCGCTTTCTTTTTAGGTGTGTCTTCTATGACAATCACCTCGTCCACCTGTTTTACTTTGGCTAGAGCTTCAGGTGTCTTGCTAGCGATTTTCGGCACAGGAGTTTGGGGTGCAGGGGAAACTTTCTTTTCGGGTAACGGTTTCGCTTCGGTTTCGGTTAACTGTTTGTCAGTTGTAACGGTTGTCTGTTTAGGTTCGTCTTTAAGAGGGGGATCGTGTTTTATTTGAGGAGCTTCTGGTTTCGCTGGAGGAGTAGGCGATCGTTCTTTCGGTTTTTCTATCTTTTCCTCCACCACAGCCGTTTCCATCGGCTGTGGTTCCTCGATAACTGTAATCGTACTCTCCTCTGCTTGGGTCGTGTTGGTATTGGTGCCGTCTTCACAGCTCCTTTCTTTTTCTTCCTGCGCAGCCGCCTGTTTCGCCGCCGACTGTCTCTTTTTCCTTAAGCAAATTACTGTGTGTTTAGTCAACGAATGTTCATTCGGGAACACCATGTAGCATAGATTGCACTCGTGTATAATATCCTTCGTCGACAACGAGCTCTTAACGCTTTTCTGGTCGTCTGATTTCTCTGAACTCGTCTCCAGATGTTGTTCTTTGTGCTCGATCAAGTGGTGGAGTTTCCTGAAGGTTTTCCTGCAGATGTCGCACTGAGGGGGCGGCGTCGGCTTGTCGGGGGCGCCCTGCGTGGCCGCGCTGGACCGCTGCCGGCTGATGCCGTCGTGCGTCTCCCGGTGCTCCACGAGGTGGTGAAGCTTCCGGAAGGACTTGTCGCAGGGCTCGCAGCGGAAGCCGGCGCTCGGATCTTCCGCTTTAGAGGATTCTTGAGTCTTCGGGAGCTCCTTCTGTTCGGAAGAAGTCTTTCTGAGCGTTCTAGACGGCACCGGGTTGTGGATCAGCCTATGTTGCACCAGATGGTGAAGTTTCCTAAACTCTTTTTTGCAAGTTTCGCAGCTGAAAACCGATTTGTCAGCGGGCGGCGCGTCGCCGGCGGGCCGCCTGGGCTCGTCTTTCTTATGCTGCAGCTTGTGGCTGACCAGGTACGACAGCTGTCTGAAGCTTTTGCCGCAAATTTCGCAAACGAGACTCGTCTGCGGGATGGATTTGCGGGATTCCTTTTTCGCCTCCTCCGTCTCAGATTGTTGGCGGCCGGTCTCTGCCGGGATCACGTCGTCGCTGGAGCTCGACTTGCTGGTGGAATCGTCCGATTTCCGTTTCCGGGGAGTGCGCGCGGGCGAGTCCGCGCGGGCGCTGTCGCGCGAGCGGCGCGGGCTGCGCCTGCTGGAGCCCGAGCGGCTGGGCGACGGGCCGGTGCAGTGCTTCACATGCTTGAACACCACGTTCTCCGACCGGAACAGCTTGCTGCAGATGGGGCAGACGATGTTCTCGTTGATCTTGCCCATGGTCCAGTTCTCTTTGATGAAGGCTTCGTCGTCCGTGGAGTCGCCGCCGGAGCTGGCGCGGCGCGGCGCGGGCGGGCGGGGCGGCTGGCCGGCCTGGGGGGGGCCCGAGGGCTGAGGGTTCTTCCGCGGGCGCCCGCGGCCGCGCTTAACCGGCGTGCTCGCGGGGCTGTCGGCCGGCGGGGTGTCGCTGGCGCTCAAACTTTCAGCTTGATTTTCGAGCATTTCGGCCGCTTTGACCAAGTTGTCTATCGCGGACGCCGGGTCGCTGTGCACCAGAGGAGCGACAGGATGCGGCGGAACCGCTGCCGGGGGAGCCTGGGCGGGCGCGCCGCCCCCCGGCTCGGCCCGCGGGGCGCTCCGCCCGAGCAGATAAGACTTCTTCGGCACGAGATTCTTCAAACTCTTTTCGGGTCTGTCCTCCATTCTTCGTTTCTTTTTCGGAGAGACCTCTATCCCCAAGTCTCCGGGTTCGATCAATTCCAAGTCCGGCGTGTCCACGGGAGTGAGGACCTGCTTCCTCTGATGCTTGGTCTGGCCCTTGGCGTCGTGCTGCGCCCGGGCGTCGTCCAGCGCGTCGAGTAAGTCCGAGCCGAGCGAGTCCCCGGCGCCGGCGGTGACGGCGTCCAGCGGCCGCGCGGGCGACAGCTCGCGCCCTGCCACGTCTAGTGTCGCGGGCAAAAACTCCGCATTGGCATCTAGATACACCACTTTGACAGGTTTATCTTCAATGATGGTGATGGGGCTCTCTATATGCCTTTTGGCACTCATAGCAGTTTGATACGCCATCTGAAGCTTCGTGTGGTACTGCTTGCTTTGCACGTCTGTTACGGGCACGTGTTTCGCCGCCCCTTTGCTCGGGTATTGCCTGACCGCTTGGTGCTTGTGCGGGGACTTCGCTTTGGCTTCGGCGAGCATCTGCTCGTTTCGCGAAATCTTTTTAGGCTGCACGCTTCTCGGCGCGACGGACTGTACCACTTGGTGAGCATCCGTGACCGTCAGACAGTTTTCGTAAGTGACTGAATTACGTCTAACGAACTTATCAAACTCCTTCTCTGTTATTATTTTGTCTTTCTTTATCGCAGCCTCTGCCGTTTTGGCCGGTTCCGAGACCAACTTTTCCGTGGATTTAGAAGAGACGTTGCTCGAGACGGATTTTTTATCTCGCGCAGAGTCGTGGTTGACGATGTCGTCTTCGCAGTCTTTCAGCTTTTGCTGTGATTTCGTCAGGGGCAAGAGGTTAGGGACCTTGCTTGCTTTTTGCGGTGCGCTTTGGGCGTCTACTTTTGTGGAAGCTTTGGTGTCAGTGGCGTACGGCCGCGGCAGTTCGTGGGGCGGCCTCTCCACGAACGGGATGCCGTGTAACTCATTCATCTTCATCTCGATAGCATCCAAGAGAGTAGGCTGGGCGTCGTCTGTTTCAGGTTTCTTATCGCTCGTCTCAGTGGTGACTTGTTCTGTCGCAGTCGGTTTAACATCTTCCACAGCTTTACCAGTCACTGCTCTGTTAATTATGCCTTCAATTGTTTTGTCTATGACATCTTGATTGTAGATCTCTTTTCGTTGATTCTCCAGTTTAGTGGAACTGGTTACTGTGGCAGACGGTTCGGGTTGTACCTTTTGGACAGTTAATTCTGGCTGAGCAGATTTTTTGTTTAATATCGGCTTGGGTTTGGCGACAGTCTCCTCAGATTTCACAGGCGCTTTACTTTCAGGTTTAGTTACAGTTTTAGCTGCAAACGCGGTTTCAGTTTTAACATTGCCCTTCTGAAGGGACTCTTGGACTTTAACGCTAGCATTGTACGTTTGCCGCTGACTGTCTATTTTCTTGAGCACGTCTCTCCTGTTCAGATCATTAGCTTGCTTTAATTGGTTAGAGTTAGATGTGTTTACGGGAACTTTGGACTCTTTGATTTTGTTTAAAAAGTCTTGTCGGTTTGCTTCAGTCCATTTCCCAAAAGGCACAGGTGCATGATTATTATTGATTGACTTTTCTTTCAAATCTACTGCACCCTGTTTTGCCAAATCCGATTTATGATTAATTTCTGCTTTCTTGTCAGTGACATTAGCAATAATAGATTTCGTGTTTGATTTTAAAATGATTGGTTTGACTAAATTGTGAGTATTTTTGGGAAGATTTATTTGACTTGGTCCTTTATTTGGTACTGTAGAAGATTCTTTATTAGGCACTGTAGCAGGTTTTGCAACTTTCGCGTCTGTCGCAGTAGAAGTTTCCACTTTTTCAGCCTTTTTAGGCATGTTGTTTAACTTTGATGTTATCGCCTCTGGCTTATGAAGTTGTTTCTGGGTTTCTGATTGAGATTTGGTTGGTAATACAGATAGATCACTTGATTTAGCAATTACTTCTGGAAGGGGAGTTTTTATTTCAGTAGATTTAATTATAGTCAAGTCTTTATCAGCTTCAATATTAACTATTTTAACTTTTTCATCTGTGTTGGATGTTAATTTTACTGTGTCAGCTTTTTTACTAGTAACATTTAATTGAGTATTGTCTGACTTTGTACCTTCGGATTCTAATTTATCGGAGCATTTTGGTTTACTATCTAAATCCTTCAATGGTTCTGAAGTTTTAATAAGCTTACTGGAACTAGCTATCTCTTCTTTGCATGATGCTTTTATTTCAGGCATTTCAACCACAACATTTCCCGTAATGTCAACGGGCACTGTAGGTTTAATATGGTCTTTTCCATTCGACTCCTCGATTTTTGGTTGATCCTTAGTGATGTTTTTCGATTCTATAGATGGTAGTTCTACAACATACAGCTGATTTGATTCAGGTATGTTAGGTGGATCGTCTGAAACCTCTTCAATGATAAGATTATTCTCATCAGCGTCTATTTCTTCTAACTCGATAATTTCTGCGGGCATGATCTCATCCGCTTTGGTTGGTTGCTCATTCTCAGGTTTTTTAATATCATTGTCTGAAGTTTCGGTCAAGATTTCCTTAACATTGCCTTGGCTTTCTTTGACACTTTGTTTGATCTCTTGAGTTTCACTCGATGTAACTGTTGGTTCACTTATAATGTGACTTTCATCACTAATTTCAATACTACTACTTGGTTCTAGCGTTACGGCAATATTTTTTGATATTTGATCTAATTCCTTTTTGTCTACTTTATTATCACTTGGTAATGATTCAGTTTTACCTAAATTAGATGATAACGTGTCAGACTTCTCTCCTTTAACCTGTTCCTTGTTATCAGTCGATAATTTTATTTTTACATCTGCACATTTTGTTACTTTTGCTTCATCAATCACCAATTCTTTAATTTCAACAACATCAGATAGTTTGGCCGCATCAACTTCATCTTCATTTGCATTATTTTCAATGATGTCTATGACTTCTTCACTTTTATCTTCAATATCGATAAATTCCAGGCCAGTTTCTTTAGTATTTTCACTAGTTTCATTCTTGAGAGGCAGCTCCTTATCAATTGGTTTATCTACTTCAATATCATCACTTGATTTTTCAGGACTGGGTACTTCTTTACTTTTAGTTGGAGTTTCCAAATTTTTTTGTTTAATACTGTCTGTGTGAACTTCAATAGTTTTCTTGTTATTGTCTGAATGTCTGCTCGGGTGCAATTTTTGGTCTACCATTGTTTTAGTGAGTGGAATACCTTCCTTGTTAGGTGTAGAATGATATGCCATTAGGGGAGACTTTCGTGACTCGCTGATTTTGACCATTTTGCCATTTAAGTTCAGTTCAGTTTTGGCATCAGCTTGCACATCTTTATTAGGTTCATTGTCTTGTTTTTTAGGCGTGACCACTGGAGCTTCTTTCTCTGGCATGCTAATCTTTTTATCAACTACTTTGCTGCTTCCTGGGTCGCTGATCACCTTGTTAATGTCTTTTATTGGTACGTGAGCGGTATTCCGCGCAGCTGGTTTGCCTTCTTTAACAGGCTGAAATTTTAAAAAGGCAAGTGTTACTAAAGCTGAATTAAATTATGCAGTTTTGGTCTAGATTAGCCTAGTCATAGGTACTACAACATAAAAAATAGGAATAATTTGCTTAATTATTTAGGAAACTCACTGCTTCTTTAGGTACTTCTATTTCAATTTCTTCGTAAACTTCTAAATTGCCCTCAGCATTTTCTCTGAAACAATAAATCATAATAAGCAAATTTTTTTATGAATTACATAAGCTAGCAAATTCATTAGTTATGGTTTATTGAAGTTTACTTGAAGTAGTAGGTAATTAGTATTATTGCACTGCACTTGTTTTTAATTTTAATCAACATTTGAAACAATCTAATGTGTCTATTACTATATTATACTAGCTTTCGCCCGCGGCTTCGTTCCTGTAGCAGAACTCCCTGTTCCATGGAAATTTTGCAAAATCTCTCCTTATCCCTCGACAAGGCACCCTTGTCAACATCATAAGGGGAACCTCTGCAAAATTTCAGCTTTCTGGGTCCAATGGTTGGGGCTGCACATTAATGAGTCAGTCAGTTTCTTTTCATATATAATATACAGAAGAATGTATTGATCATCTACCAGTTCTTCATCTGCTTGTACATGTCATATGGTTTCAGTAATGTTTTTATTAACTTGCTGGACCTAATGGTAAGTTTTGATAGTTCAATTATTTGTCACACAAGGCTTCATTTTTGACACAAAATGAGCTTTGGGGTCAACACAAACGTTAGAGGTGACAGCATGAGTGAGTGACTTTTCACCAGATGGTACAAGAAAGATAATAAGTAGAGACCGGATTTCGATTATATGCATTATAAAAAAAACCTTAAGTCTAAATTTTTTTTTTCATTCTTTACCTATGTTAATATGTTATTAATTATTATACATTTCCAATATAGCGAAAATATGCATCATTTACTAAAACCCACTACACTATTATGCTGACGCATTTGGAACTCTATGTAAGGTGGAGGTGTTGCACGAAATTTCGCATTTTGTCGCTAGTTGTTAGTCATAGTCATTTATTCAATTAACAATATACATTGCATTTGAAATTTAAGTTAAAAAATACATATAATTAAAAAATAGGTATACAATATAATCACACCATCATGTAAATAATCCTCATGTCAACTACCACATACTTAGTATACTAAATTTGATTTTTAAATTATGTAAGTACCTATATTAATTACATTATCACCTCAGTTATCTCTATTTCTAAACTGACAAAACTCTGCAACTGAGTAGAGACACTTCCCAAGCAAAAAAGCTTTCAAACTCTTTCTAAACATGTTCACACTCGTAATTGACTTCAACTCTAACGGTAACCTGTTGAATAGATCAATTGCTTGAAAACCCGAAGAGTGCTTTAAGTTTGGTATTTATCATCTGAGGTAAGTCTTTTCTCCTTGTAGCCAAACGCTCATGCCGTCCTTCCGGCGATTCAATACAGTTCAGGTATTTCATTAAATCACTCAGAATCACAAGAATATATAAACTAGGGACCATAAGGATCTCTAACTTTGAAAAGTAAGTCCTGCACGACGTTGTTTGAGGTATCCTAGCCATGGTTCTGATCGCTCTTTTCTGGGCCACAAAGGCAGCATTGATGTCATAAAGATAGCTGTTTCCCCAGAATTTGATGCTATATCTTATCTTAGATTTGACCAGAGCAAAGTACACCATCCTTAATTGAGATAAATTTACCTCATCACGGAGACTTTTGAGTGCGTAACAAGCACAACTTATCGAGTTGACTAATGAAAGCAGCTCACCTTTCCAAATCAAACTCGAGTCAATGCAGACTCCGAGGAATTTTACTGAATCTACTTGTTGAATAGGTGCATCTTTTGGCATTTTCAGACAATCTTTGTTCCTCGCAGTGGTTTTAAAAAGTAAGACTTAGTTAAGATTAGCTGTATTACACGTTTTAAGGTCATAAATATTGACCTCTGCAAAACAATGCCTGATTTAATCAATGAATACAGTCATCGTCATAAGATTTTCTAGGTAAACATGCAAAAATCAATGAAAATGTTGGTTTCATACAATCCTGTCTCTAGTCACAAGTAATCAAAAAATCAACCAGTAACCAGTTGCTGACTGAGCCCCATACAATCACTAAATTTAGTAATTATCAAGACTCAAAATTGTTTTGAAAATGGTTGCCTCACACACAAGATGGCTGTTCTCCTACTCTAGAAATACCCTCATACTCCCGTCATCAACAAGACCTGCAATTTTAATATTTTTTCTCACCTTCCACCCTATATGCTTGCTCTACTTGTGTATAGAAAATATGTAATAATTTAATCATGCTAATGAAGGACAGGTAATAAATTGGAATGTGTGTAGTGTCCTTATTCTCAAAAGAATAACATAGTAAAATATTTCCTTGTTTACATCTGCAGACCAAGTTTCAGACTTGTTAAGAATTCAGTCCTTATTTGGCATCAAAAGCAAAACTATCAAAAGATTATGGTTGTAAATGGACGGAGGACAGTCAAACACAAGTACATATAAACAAATGGCTATTATAAAGTGTAAATTCTTGTCTCAACTCTTAACTCTTGTTGATCTGAATTTATAGAGATCTTGTATTTTGTTTAATTAAAATTACGGGTTTAGTATTAGAGTCACAGTGGAAGTAGAAACTCAATGAGTCTCTTAAGACCTTTCTAGACCTGTTTCATTTGAGCCATAGGATTGTCATTCATGCCTTTCTACATCAAAACGGAGCTTAATTTTTTTTTTATTGTGGCATTGCATGTTTAGTGTCAAATCAGATGTTTGAATGGGTTTGAGATACTACTTCAACTTTTCAGAAACCTAGTGATGGACCCGTCCCAAATTTTTATTCACTTTTATTTGACAAAAAAAACCGTAGAAAAAAAACGTAAAATAATCCTCTAAAATAATGATAAATAAATAAAATAAAATAAAATGCGTTTAATTCGGACAACAGAAACTAAAGCCTAGCACTAAGCAGCAGAAATATGAAGTTGGTGCGGTGCAAGCGCAATATTCTTTGAATGAAATTTATTTATTATTATTTTAGAGGATTATTTTACGTTTTTTTTCTAAGGTTTTTTTTTTGAAGGCGGTTTTACTTTTTTGTTAAAAGATTTTTATTTCACAATTTTACATTGATTTAACATTTTCAGAATTATCCTCCAACTCCTAACCGTTAAGGAGTTGTACCTTCCATCATCAGCTCATCAACATGGAATGATGACTACCAGACACAAATACTTGAATAGCCTTAGAAAATATATGAAACACATAATACATGCCTATAAAATTTGAGGGTTGCCTTCGATTTCCCTGGGATTCCATCATCAGATCATGACTTGGTGACAATGGGACCACCTCAGGAGTATACCCTTTCAAATAATGATTTAACATTTTCAAAATTATCCTCCAACTCCTAACCGTTAAGGAGTTGTACCTTCCATCATCAGCTCATCAACATGAGATGAGTATACACTTTTGAATAAAAAAAAATAATCTAAATCGGTCTACAATTGACGGAGTAATCAATGAACATACATAAAAAAAAATACATACAGTGGAACGTAGAACCTCCTCCTTTTTTTGAAATCGGTTAAAAATATACCTATAGCTATATTGGACAATATATAGCTATATCCAAATGCTTAAGCCACATATTCTGTGATTGAGTCCTCCATTTGTTTGTCTTCCACTGAACTATACTTTTACATTATAGTACTATAATATACCTACCTAACATTTAAGTTGCAGTTATCAAGGAACATTTTTCACATAATTTATCCAGTTTTAGTTTCGGCACACTTAAGTATTGATAAAATTAGGAGTCTTTATGGCCGAAAATAACATAGTAATAAAATTATAAAAAATGTACCTATGCAAATGACAAATTACTGAATGAGTTTAATTGTCATAGTTGCAAACCTGTTGATTACAAACATGTTAGTAAATAACTAATGATTCCATAAAATGTTAAGTGAAAAGTAAATTAACCAATGAATTAGTTTTAATCTAGTTTAATTTAAGTAAAATATTACTTAAATTAAACTAGATAAATATAACTAGAAAAATATTACTTAAATTAAACTAGAAGCCTTACAAGCTTTAAATAGCAGTTAAGATACTGATGTGTTGTTTACTCACCTAACTTTCAGAAATTTAAAACTGGGTTGGTGCTGGTCATCATCTATGATCTGCACGGCTGCCAGTTCCTCCTGACCCTCTTTCCGGTAAAGATACAGCCCATTCCCGATATTGATAGCATCAACATTCTTCCCATCAATCTGCAGCACCACTTCAGTCTCTTTACTTCCGCCTATGTCTTCAATAAGAGTACTCTCGCCTAAATTATCATCTCCCTTAGGAAAAGAAGTTTCAGAGTTCTCTGGTGACTTTAAGCTTGGAGACTTGTCATCTATCTCAACATTATCGTCTATCACGAGCTCGTTGCCATCGTACGAGTTCTCGTTATCGTCAAAGATGTCTACTCCACCAGACAAAATGTTGGCAGCCTCTATTTGCTTACCGATCTTGTAGTCTAACATGTCCTTTTTTCCAATAGGAGACAGATTAGAAATCAAACAGTCGTCGTTGAGGGCGGGAGGCGCGGTGGCGGTCGCGAGCGACACGTCTTTAGCGATATCGAAGGAGTCGTCCTCAGACAAAGAGTAGTACTTGGATGGGGTGTCGTTAGCGGTGAGGAACGAGTCGCCGGGCGAAGACCCGTCCAGCGAGGCGTCGCGCGAGCCTCCCGCGCCGCCCCGCAACTGCGTGAGCCTATCCATTTTCACACATCTGAAAAAAAAAAAAAAAATTAACACCGATTAATCATCACATTAACCTGAGAGATAAATCAAGTCTGTTCCCGATTCCATTGAGGGAAAAAAAAAATCAAACGCTAGGGACGTCAAATTAGCACCTAGGTCAACAGCGGAGCATTAAACGAAACATTAGTGGGGCAAACGATAATGGAACTATGTGACACTTATGATAAACATCCGTCGAAATTGATCGTACCAAGTAATATTTGTTAAAATAAAGTCCCAGTCAATTTTCGGTGGAAAATTCTGTGTTAGATATCTAATGATATGGAAGAATAATAATATTTTTGTAATAATTTAGGTAAAACAACAATAATGAAACACATCGAAGTAAAGATGGACGCGAATTAGCAATGTTGCCGTTATTTAATACGTCAAAATGCGATTACGGGACTTCGTTGTCTAAATCGAAACTAGCGATTGTATCGATTTAATTAACGTAGCATTTAGCTATAAACAACACTAGAACCCATTCTAAAAAACATTCATTATCAATTTGATAGTTAAGCCCGGAGTTCTAGCATGTTTTATTAGTCCATAGCTACATTTGAATATTAATATAGTGGAATCGGTGTCAACGTTATCGACTCACAGAGCTTTTAGTCTGGCAATACTTTTTTTACTTTTTCATTTGCGTGTAATATCAAATAAGCGTTTAAATTGCTGCCTCGAACAGCTTTAAAATGTTGAAAATAAATAAACAAAACCATTTCGCCTGTCCATTATATGCACAATTATATGATCGTTCCTCCCTTCTAAATCAGCTGTCACTACTTGGCGTTCCGTTTCCTTTAGGGGAATTTGGCGGGAAACCAATGAGAGTGGATCGTGTCGTTAATTGAATCTTAGTTTCTGTGCTTAATGTTGTTTGGTGGATAATAAAGATAGTGTATTATACAACAAAATAACGTGAAAGTGCCCAGCAAATGAAGAATTCAAATGAAAACGCGTATTCCCTCTGTTTGTGACCCCCAAATATCCGCCGGCTGCTGCTCGCCGTAGCTCGCCGTAAAGTACACTATCGCTTTACGGAAGGCATGAGCAGCTGACAGGACGTGACTAGGACAGACTGTCACAACTCTGACAGTGACAGGACTTTAATATACAGAAATTTACAAAACACATCAGACGTGGCTGTATGGACTCAGTTCCTTTGCCTATCCCTTATGGGATGAATTAAAAAAAAAAAAAGTTTCCTTTATCCGTTCCTCCCCTTCTTATCATAAATAATAAATCTACGTATATATTTAAAGCCTTGTATTCATTTCTATCCGCTAACAATATAAAATTGTAAGTAATCTACTTATTTTAACCTTCCTGATCTGGTCCGTCCTATTTTCTGAATTCCGATCCTTTCGCATTTTCCATTCTTAATTCCGTTTCCCCGTTTGGCTAAGTGCGCCAAGAGCGCGAAGCTAAAAAAAAACCAATCAGCTGTCACTACTTGGCGTTCCGTTTCCTTTATCCGTTCCTCCCCTTCTTATCAGAAATGATAAATCTACGTATATATTTAAAGTCTTGTATTCATTTCTATCCGCTAACAATATAAAATTGTAAGTAATCTATTTATTTTAACCTTCTTGATCTTGTTCGTCCTATTTTCCAAATTCCGATCCTTTCGCATTTTCCATTCCTAATTCCGTTTCCCCGTTTGGCTAAGTGCGCCAAGAGCGTGAAGCTAAAAAAAACAAACAAAACCAATAAGTTATTTTTTGAGCTAAAATCGATAACTGTGTTTTAAATAAACTATTTATAATTAGTATTGTAAAACAATTACGATACTGAATAAAAAGCCATTTATTCTATCTTATAATTTTTGACCTACTAAAACACAGTACTAGAACTTTCTTTCTTTACTAAAACTTTGTCAGTGTCATTCAGCGGTGCCAGAGCTACATATTAGTAATCTGTGGTCTCATCGCGACGAATAATTCAGTTGCCAGGTTGAAGAAAAATTGCCAAATTTTGAAATTTCAGTATGTGATTTAGTGAGGTTCAGTCTTTTATTTATGGTGTCGTGGTTATTAACCGGGAAGGTTATTGTTGCATTGCATGTTTGATTTTGTAGAGGAAATGGACAAATTTCATTCGTCTATAAAAACGCAGAATTGTTATTGAAAAAGAATATGATGAAGCTTCAAAGAAAAAAAATGTATATCTTCCGGGATAGTAGATAAATCTGTTCTACAATATCATGATACTCGGGACCTAATCGCGTAAAAAAATAATTTAATTGAAATACCTCGTAGTATTTAAATTTAAATAGATATATTTATTACGCGATTAAGTCCCGAGTATCAAGATAATGTTGTCGTGAGTTTCGACTCACGAAAGGTAAATACTTGAATAATAATTAATTTAGTTTGTATAATTATTATCTGTTGCAACACTTAAACATATTCGGTTTCCTCATGTTACCTGTAACTGTCCATGACGATTATCTGTGGTCACCGTTACCGCCTAAAAATGAGCTCTGTCAAAAGTTTTCTCACAAGTGCTAATGTGTAGTTGTTTCAAGTTATAATGTTGGAGAGTTAAGGACGTCGTGGAAGCGGGCGTGGCGAATGCTGAGATGCGGACAAAATAGAAACCACAGGACTCACATACAACGGATCGTTTATTCACAAACGCACCACAATATGCTTTAATTATTCAAATCAATAAAATATTCGTGTAAATGGGGACGACACAAGACAATACAAATTACATAAAAATTATGCTGCTTACGGCTAGGCGGCCATTGAGAAAAAAAGGCAGAGACAATCAAAAGTCTCTCTACCACAGATAATGTAATAGTGATGTAGAGCATAGACTAGTTAATAAATAATCAACCATTATTCCAACATATAATTAGTGATTCACTGGCTGCAATCTCCGGAGAGCTAAGTATCCTAAGTGTTCTAAGTATCCTAAGTATCTTAGGGGATAAGTATTTTGTGTCTTGTTGAGCATTGATGTTTATCATTCTTGTCTATTCTCGTCAATAGCATTCAGTAAATCAACTAAAGTAAATTCCCGTATCAATTCGTATGTTCAGCTTACTCAAGCCAAGCACGTCCATGAAGAACCCTAAAATAAAAGTACCAAGTTGTTTCCTGACCGCTGGGTCAGGAGTCAGCGCTAGAATTCTAGTTACCCCGTCCCGTGTCAGCAGCACTGGAGCTGGCCAGTAACGCATCTCTGGTATTGAGCTCCTAGTGAAGCAGGGTGGCAAACATCGGCACTGCTGACACTCCAGTCAAAATCAGGGCAACAAATAACTGCCTAACCAAAGTGGGACCAAAAGGCCATTAATTGGCCATCGGGGCAAAAGACAACTTAACAAAATCAGCCGTGCCTCGGCACGAGGGTACAGCCTAAAAATCATGCAGTGGCTCAACGTTAGTGCTTGGGAGTAGGACTTAACATAATCAGGAAATGCCTAAGTGTGAACCAATTGATTTGAAAGTAGATAAAATAAAGTTCATATTAAAGCTTGAATGTTCAGTATAAGTCAGCTTTTGACCACTAAAAATAAGGCACAAAGTACACATGGGTGTTGTGGACCCATGGATGTGTGGCTCTCTGGTCAGAGAGTCATATCAGATCTATTCTACAGGAGGTGACGGAAGTTTAGTGCCCTGGGGATTGCCTATTAGCGAAGCATACTAATATCCTGTTAATGGGGCGATGACTATGCTGCTTTGATGAGCTTCAGGTATGAATTTGCTCTTGACTCTTATCGTCCTAATTAATCTTAATACTATATAAGATTATTCCTTTGACACATAAAGACAGACATTCAGTTTGCCGATACAAAGATCTTTTATGTTGTTACATGTAAGTAAGGACAAATGTGTGAAAATCGCGAAAGATTAAATCAGTACAAATCTGCTCTAGCTTCAACTTCTTCATCTTCGAAAAACAAAGAAAAGGTTTGTATAGACTTCTTGTTTAGCTGTTTGATGGTTTTAATATAATTTCAACGGACATCAGAGGCCCTTAGCTCCACTTGGGAGATATAGGAAGTCATCGTCATCATCATCATCATCAATTGAAGACTCATCTCTGGTCAACCAGCAATCTGGTCGCTCTTCCAGCCCCCATACTACGAAATTCGAAAACCGAAGTTCGTATTGTATCGTTCCGCTCACTCTCGTGTTAAATAATATTAACTTGAGAGGGACGGCATGATACGAAGTTCGAATTTTGCACTTCGTAGTCGGGGGCAGTACGTACACTACGTCTCAGACATTACGTCATGTGAGAAAGATGTGTTTCGATAAGGTTAAAGAAAAATTACCAAAATTCAAGTGCCCTAAAAATATAAAGGTATTCATGTCCTTTTTATCATTCAACCATAAAAAAAAACATATTTCCCCAGCCGTCCTTTGTCCAAAAATCGTCCCATTTCAGATAGCGAATCGTCCGAAACTCGACGCAGGAACTGGTAACACTGGTGTCATCATGTCATTTACTCTTAATAGTCTGGAAAAAGAATTTGGTGGGAAACCGACGAGAGTGGATCGTGTTGTTAATTGAATTTAGGTTTCTGTGCTTAATGTTGTTTGGTGGATAATAAAGATAGTGTATTATACAACAAATTGACGTGAAAGTGCCCAGCAAATGAAGAATTCAAGTGAAAACGCGTATTCCCTCTTTTTGTGACCCCCAAATATCCGCCGGCTGCTGCTCGCCGTAGCTCGCCGTAAAGTACACTATCGCTTTACGGAAGGCATGAGCAGTTGACAGGACGTGACTAGGACAGACTGACACAACTCTGACGATGACAGGACTTTAATATACAGAAATTTACAAAACACATCAGACGTGGCTGTATGGACTCAGTTCCTTTGCCTATCACTTATGGGATGAATTAAAAAAATAGAAAAATGTCATTAGAAAATGTCATTAAGCAGCGTCAGAGGAATTTGGCGGGAAACCGATGAGAGTGGATCGTGTCGTTAATTGAATTTTAGTTTCTGTGCTTAATGTTGTTTGGTGGATAATAAAGATAGTGTATTATACAACAAATTGACGTGAAAGTGCCCAGCAAATGAAGAATTCAAGTGAAAACGCGTATTCCCTCTGTTTGTGACCCTCAAGTATCCGCGGGCTGCTGTTCGCCGTAGCTCGCCGTAAAGTACACTATCGCTTTACGGAAGGCATGAGCAGCTGACAGGACGTGACTAGGACAGACTGACAACTCGGACGGTGACAGGACTTTAATATACAGAAATTTACAAAACACATCAGACGTGGCTGTATGGACTCAGTTCCTTTGCCTATCCCTTATGGAATGAATTAAAAAAAAAATTAAGCAGCGTCACTTGGTGTTTGCGATTGCGACGTTATTTCAAAAAGTGTTTTTTCTAAACTATATAAAACGTTCTGGGGCTACGCCAACTTATTTGATTTGAATAATATAAACTAGGTGACTAATAAAGTTAACGATGGCTCCACGTGAAAGCGTTAAAGCGACGCCGAAGGTTCAACGCACAATCTCGAAGACTAAAGTTAAGGCGTCCCCGATAACGACCATCAAGAAGACCGTGGTCACTAGAAAACTCGTGGATGCAACTCCGATCAAAGGTATGCGCTTTATTCAATACACAGAGGACTAGAATGATTAGGTAAATCAAACTTCAAATATCATTAGCATATTTTTATTTACAGTAAACAACGCAACAGTGAAAACTCGAAGTGCAGTTACTACTGCAGCTACTCCAAAGCCTAAGGAAGCCAAGCCTGCTGTGCCCAGCAGTGTCACTAAGAGTGGCAAGAAAGTTCGGAAACTTAAGAAAGCCCACTCCGGAGTCCCAGTGCCTGCCAAAATGCTACAAATGATGGGGAAACAACTACAGGCTGTAGGGACACTATAATACTAGGCTTTTTAATATTTTTAGATCTTCATAGTCATGTGTTATTTTTGATATTTTTTTGTCTAACCACTTCCATCTCAACTGGTAAGGAGACTAAGGAGTAAATTTTCAATGTTTTCTTGGCAATTGTGTCATGTAAAATATTATATGTTGATTCCTTATGGGTGATGTGTAATTTCATATAATGAGGTTTGTAGAGTGAGAAACATTTACAGGCACTTCTGGGTATTATATGGAAAAGTACCATATCACTGTTTACAAAAAAATACACTACAATGTTTAATTACTAAACTTTATTTTGATATAGTTAAATAATAAGACAGACTTTAAATTTTCGATGCAACATAGGTACCTGAGATTTAATTTAGGTATTTCGGACTGCATGTGAATTACGGTCTTTTAGAAAAATATTGCCCAGCTTTTGGTAAACATATACATCCAACAGCTTGTTACAATCATAATAATAATATTACATTTCTGTTCTGCCAGTCAATACCACTTTTGGTTAGACTTGCCAGATTGCCTGGAAGTCTGGGAATCCTGGATTGTTTGGTCTTGTCCCATGGCCAGTCTTTACTGTCTCAAATTCTGAACACCTACAAGTTTTTTTTTAACAAAATTACTATAGTTGTCCAGGACACATCAAAAATGACTTGCATTTTTAATTTTCCTTTAAAGATACCTACAATAAGTTTGGTGTTTATTACTAAAGCTAAACTCTTTTAGTAGAATTGTCCCAGTGATAAGCCTGTATAGGGTAACCCTATTTTTGGTGCACCTAAACATTAAATTTTGTTAATTATTTCCCTTGAAAATTAAGGTTAGCTGAGTGTCAATTGCTCGAGTCCCATCAAAGGCATATTAATTTGTAGAGCTGCCTAAAGATGACATAACAGGTTCCCTGTCCATGAACAGTGTTACACAAAGTTGCACCTTTATTATTTTGACCAAAGGGCCACCATGAATCAAATGTGGTATAAGGGACTTTGAACCTGTTAAAAGAGACAATGGAAGTAGTTTTATTAGGTATTGTCTGACTTTATATTTTGAAAAAAGGTGCTGCAATTTACTTTTTAAAATATCTCACTTCACCTACTCATATACTGTTGTGCCATAGTCTTATCAATCTACACTAATTGTTAATGAGTTTGTAATTTACTGTTAAAGTGATAACTAATAGGTCAGCAGATGATTTTAATTAATTGTTGGTTTTGATGTACTTTAATATTCTTTTGAGTCTTTTAAACCAATGACTTGGTTTCTAACTAATAATACTGATATTATTATTAATTTTGAAATGCATCATCTTAAAATACAGCTAGAAATTGTAACTAAACATCTTTTTTCAACATTTTCTTTCTTCTGGTTTAACTTATCTTGGTAGTGTATTGTATTTGCCTTATAAGTAGTTAATGATTTACTTACTTAGTTTAGGTACAATAATACAACAAATTTTGTAGTCTACCACCATCAGTTTACAGTTCAATTAATTGTTAAAAATGTACAACACGAATGTAAGGTTTAGAATATTATATGATATTGTAGATTTATGACAATACATTTTAAGCTCATTAAATTATTTTGTTTTATTTATACACCCACCTCTATGTACAATACTTAGAGTCTTATCACACTAGCGATTTGCGAGCGAATGCTTCATACTAATATCGCTCTAAGGCCTTAAGGAAGGAAAACGAGCAAGTGGTCACCTGATGGTAAGTGATCACCACTGCCCATAGACACACACAACCCCGGGGGGTTTGCAGATGCGTTTTGCCAACCTAGAGAGCTAAGATGAAATGTCTCTTGTGCCCGTAATTACACCGGCTCTCTTACTCTCCACACCGGAACACAACAGTGCAAGCACTGCTGCTTAGCGGGAGGATTAGCGAGTAAGATGGTGGTAGCGATCCGGACGGACCTCGCACAAGGTCCTACCACTAGCATATACATTACATACCATACATACAATACAATACAAGCGACTGGAATAATTAAGTTCTGTATCGAAACAAATTCACGTCATATTTTTGTTTTTTATTGTCCTTTGCATGGTAACTGGTAAACACGCCTCAGCAGCAGTGCATACGTTTGTTATTAGTCTGCAGTAGTTAGGTGTTAGCATGCGTCCTAAGGTGTAAGGCCTGTCACGGGTGACGTGACGAAGATTTATGACGTGATGGCTGCGGTGCTCCAGTGACGGCCACGCTTGGCTATAGCTAGGGCTAAAGAACGGGAAACGGGAAACTCGACGTGATACGATTTTGGCTATGGTAACTAATATTGTACCTTAATTATTATAGTAACACACATACTTACATGCACGTACACATTTGCAGCTATTGCTTAACTTAAAAATTCACATTAAAATGTAAATTTATGTTATTTTGGCTTGTCTAACACTAAATTTTATTTTTGTAAGATATCAGACCGCACTACATACTGTGGTTAATTATTATTATGGTTTTTTGGTTGCCACGATACAGGTTAGTGTGGAGTCATTGCTAGCTATATCTTTTCAAATGGAATTGTACTTTCATTTCTCAAATTTAAAACTGAAACCCGTAAATAAACAAAAATACCAGAAAAATTAAGACCCAAACTGAGGTTCGATCCCAGGACCTCCACCACACCATGGTGTCGCGCTACCACTTAGGTTAGAAACCTCCTAGTAGGTATATGAATATACCTGTGACAGGAGATCCCGCTTGTTATATACCATGGAAAGACTGTATTTCAGGTTGGAGACGTATATTATAAATTAGACTAATTATTACAAGCAGATTACGTTACACGGTCAGCTGACATTTTTGTATCTCTAAATAGTTCCAGTAACGGCCGCTTGAAGGCGCCGCGTTTCCTTACACGCATACTATGTTCTAACATCTTCCTTTTTTTTACAAAAGCAAAGCTAGGCTAGACATTAGAACATTATACATTAATTAAGAATTGCTATTATCCACATTAATTATATTAAGATGCGGTAGCTTTGTCAGACATAAAATAACATTATCAAATAAATTCAATTAATACATTACATGCATCAAAGTCAAGACATTATCACTATAATTACATTAATCATTATACATATTTAAATATTCAATCGATTTCAAATTCAAGATTAAATCTTACCGGTGGTTTAACTTGCCTACCAGATCTAGTTGTTTTAATAGTTGAACGAGTACTAGAATTCGAATGGTGTGAGCAGTGTGAGCTGTTACTCGAATTTGCTGCACGTATTATACACCTATAAGCATGTAGGTATATTTGTAGTGTCACCATAATAAGTTTATTTTCAAAGCTCTAGGTCATCTCTAGCTACGCCATGCTGTCATACGTAAGTTGTTTAAAAACCATAAAAACGATTTTTTTTTAGTTTTGACGAATTTTAAACTTTCGCTTTATCTATCTCAATCAATCGCCGTTTGACCATCCTCATTTTCATACACACACTGTGCCGAATCGATTTCATTCTCTCATTATTGTTACCTACTCGAAAAATAATTTGCAGTCTTATTTTTTTTTATTACTTGGCAACTGACAGGGAATGCGAAAGGATTCTTTCTTTCTTTCTATTCGCTATAGCTAGTTACCTACTCATTGCAATGGTCATGTTATGGTCATGTCCCGTGGTCATGTCGATCTATTATGGCGCCGAAGAAGCACTTCTTTTCCATAAGAACGCACGGGCTCACAGGGCACGAGATTTTCGATCAGTCATCCTTACTAATTACTTATTTAAACGTCCCTGACACTTATTTCATCCCTGTATGGTTTAAGGCGGTCGGGCGGGCCTACAAAAAAATTTAATTTAGGACCCATCTACACTTACCTATTACTACCTAGATACCTCATCAGAGCCTCATCATCATCATCATACCAGCCGAAAGACGTCCACTGCTGGACATAGGCCTCCCCCAAGGCTCTCCACTCAGACCGGTCTTTTGCTTTTCTACTTAGATTAGATGCCTACGAGGGGCGGCTGATAAGTAATCTCCTTGGTCAGAAATGTATACAAAAATAATGCTGGCTGGTATGGATTTATATTCGTTTGTTATTCTATTTTCAAAATGTATTACATTCATTTGTTTATTGCATCACGTTTTTTTGTCTCCTAAAATTGTTTCAAACACGTCGGTAGAAAAAGTGAAAATGGATAAAATCGAGCAGCGTGCGGTGATTAAGTTTTTGACTAAAGAAGGGAATACGCCTTCGGAGATCAGACAGCGTATGTTACGTGTGTTTGGCAGTTCGTGTTCTTCCGAATTTGTTATAAAGTTTTGGTCAAAGCAGTTTAAGTTAGGTCGTGACAGCCTGGAAGATGATCCTCGTAGCGGAAGAGCAGTTTCGGCCGTCACCGATGAAAATGTAGCCAGGGTGAAAAAATTATATTAGAGGACCGACGAGTGAAGCAGTAGGAGATAGCTAGAGATGTGGGCGTCAGTAAAGAGCGAGTCAATGAAATAATTCATGAGCATTTGAACATGTCCAAGGTTAGTGCACGTTGGGCCCCCAGAATGTTGACTGCATTTGACATGGAGAGGCGTGTCAAATTTTGCGAAGAGTTTTTGGACATGAGTAGAGGGAAAGAGGAAGAAATAATTTCTAGAATTGTAACATGTGGTGAGACTTGGATTCGACAATGGGACCCGGAAAGTAAGCAAGAGTCGTTACAGTGGAAATTTAAGGATGAGAAGCCGCCTCGGAAATTCAAGGTCTGTCCATCGGCAGGTAAACTTATGGCTACAATCTTTTGGGACACAGATAAGGGATTTTGCTCATAGATTATTTAGCGAAGAAAACTACAATGAATGCTGATTATTACTCAAACTTTCTATATCAACTAAGAGAGACAATAAAAGAAAAACGGCGAGGTAAACTAAGCAAAGGAATTCTGATTTTGCACGATAACGCACCAGTGCATACCGCCCGCACAACGAAGCTAGCAATTAAAGACAATGGCTTCGAACCACCCCCCTTGTAGTCCAGATTTAGCCCCCTGTGACTATTTTCTGTTTAGACTTCTCAAGAAAGACCTCAGGGGACGAAGGTTTATGACTGATGGCAAAATGAAGGCTGCGGTTACTGACTTTTTTGACGACAAACCGAAAGATTTTTTTTTTATGGTTTAAATTAAATATTTGAAAAATGTTATAAGTGCATAAGCAGGGGACTATATAGAAAAATAAAAAAAAAATTGCCACGACAGTCTTTTGTTTCATTGTTAGGTAGATTACTTTTCAGCCGCCCCTCGTACTTACTAAATAAAACTTACAACTACTGATATAGGTACCTACTTATAGGTGCTTTAATCGCCGTAAAAAGCCGTGATAGCCTAGTGGTTTGACCTATGGCCTCTTAAGCAGAAGGTCGTGGGTTTAATCAAACCCCGGCTCGCACCACCGAGTTTTTCGGAATTTATGTGCGAAATCACATTTGTAATTTATCATGAGCTTTTCGGCGAAGGAAAACATCGCGACGAAACCTGCACACTTCTGCGAAGCAATTCAACGGTGTGTGTGTAGTTCCCAATCCGTACTGAGCCTGCGTGGGAACTATAGCCCAAGGCCTCTGTTTCTGATGCCCAGCAGTGGGACGTAAACAGGCTGATGATGTACTTTACCTTTTTTCAATTTGGGAACTTAAATATTCTGTCTTGCTCCAGAAAATCTAATAATCGAAACAACTTATAGTTTGACAGAGGACATTCGAAATACAATAAATCTTTCCCCTTAAACCAGTTTAGCATGCATGCCACGACCAATTTTTTTTTAAACTGTCTGGCGCCTCACTCGTCCTCCATACGAGATGGCTGCAAATATCGAAGTTCATTATAAGTTGTTAAAGAAGGATTTTACATTGTATGATATCGCAGCGTCAGATCTAGGCGTTTGTTATGGCCAGTGTTTTGGTACTTTTGATAGAAGTGTATGTATGTATGTATGTATATCTCTTTATTGCACATAAAACAAAAAAATACAGATAACAGAACAAAAGCAAATGTACAAAGGCGAACTTATCCCTTAAAGGGATCTCTACCAGTTAACCTTCGGGCGATTGACAGGACATCAGAAAAAAGTGTACACATACAAATAAAAGTAAGACCCGGAACCTGAAATTAACCTAATTACCTAACTAAAGCATTTAAAATACACATACATAGAAATACAGATACACTCTAGTACATAACAATAACATAACGATAAATAAATACATATCAAGAAGTATACACTACATAAAATACATATATACACGAACTAGAGAACACACAATATCCAATTAAGAGGAACCGTCAAGCCAGTACTTCCTCAAGCGATTCTGCAGGGTGGCAACAGTTTGCGACTGCCTGATGTCACAAGGTCACCGATTCCACAGTCTAACAGCCTGCACGGAGAAGGATTTGGAGTAGGATTTGGAATGGGTGACAGGAAAAGAGAGAGAGAGATTGTTACTCCCTGGTTCCCGGAACCAGTGGCCAAGTAGCTAAATCTTTCCGAGAGGTAGGAAGGGGACTGTGGTTTAAAAAGGACATTAAAAAAGTGACTTGTTTTGCGAGCAGGGTGTCTCTAAGGAATAAATTCACAGCTGTTCTACCATGAGCCCAGCGCTGAGAAAATTGGTGTTCTCTGACTTCATTTTCTCGTCGGCCAAGTCTTGTGGAGGCTGTTTTCTAAGGCGAGTTAGGGTTTGACAAACTTTGTCATATCTGAATTGATATTTTATCGTAATTTTGAGATTAGGTTGTACTTACAGGTAAGGTCTACCTCTTAAGTTTCTTGATTAAGAAGCTAATAAGCGCGTTTGCGTTTGCGTTAAGCGAAATCCGTGATATGACAGTCCGGTGTAGCGGTAAAACATTTTAATTGTATGAGAGGTTACACCCAAGATCGGAATTTCATCATTCGATTTTTCTCGGTCTCATACAAATAGTAGGTATTTCACAGGATTGGGATCGTAGGTTCCAGGGGAAATTTAAAAAAGTGAAAAGTTTTATTGTTTCTGGTGATTTTCTGTATGGTATAGAAAAATTGCCTCAAGTGGCTGCCTATCGGTAGCGGTAGCGTGCCCAGAAGGCTGGCAGCATTGCCGCGTTGGATGACAATGCTGATCCGCTGTGCCAGTTTAGATATGGTCCAGCCTTCTTTCCAACTAACTAATCAGTTCAAGCGTAACCGCCACAGTCGCCGGCGCAGAGGCTCGAGTACGAATATTCGAAACCTGCGTCATATTGAATATTGAGTAGTTTTCGATCTCGATAACCGTAACGTTACGCAGGATTCGAAAAGTCGTGCTCGACCCTCAGACGGTCTACAACAAGCCACGCCCCCTTGGTCCCGCAAAGGGCCCGCCTGGCCATAACGCCGCGTAGACACGTCGTTAAGACCATTAATAATTTAGCGAGACGTCAAATTTATAGCATGGCCCGCCTGTCACCGTGATGAACGCTGCGCGCGCGCTGGGAGTTAATGAGCAGCGCGGGGGACAGGCGGGAGCGTTTTAAGTATAGTTTACAAGACAGCCGGTGTAATTACGGGCATAAGAGGCATTTCATCTTAGCTCTCTAGGTTGGCAACGCATCTGCAAACCCTCCGTTGTTGCGGGTTGTCTATGGGCACTGGTTTGCCTTCCTCGTCGTATAAAAAAAGTGTAAGAGACAAGTTTACGTTAGAACGGCTGGAAAAAAACCGCATTCAAATAGGTTCGACCGTTTTTAAGAGCTACGGTGCCACAAGACAGTCACACATAGCGGTTAAACTTATAACTCCCCTCTTTTTGCGACGGGGATGAAAAACTAGAAGGAATGTTTTGCAGTTAATGCCAAGCACCGTTCCTAAAATTGGTCTCCGATTGTGCTCTTAATCATAACCGCCAGAGTACGAATATTCGAATCCTGCGTAACGTAGCGTTATCGTATACAAATTTCTCGATAACGTATTAGGCACGTTACACAGGATTCGGATATTCGTACTCGGGCCTCTGTTGTCCAAGATGACGTCAGCCGCGCCTGCGCACCCGCTGTCGCCAGTAACTTGAGCTGCCATCGAGTTCGACGTTAAGCACATTGTATTAAAATTAAGTATATTTACGACGACTACACTTAATTACGACTGGGACATCAAGCACATTAGAATCATTTTGTATACATCATGTCAATAATAAAAGTGATCTAGGAGCGATCAATACTTTTGAGAATAAGAATAAGAATGTAATGACATAATAACGATAAACTGCAAAATTTTAGCGTTTGCGTTTTTGAAATTTGTTTAAATAAAATTTGGGCGTTAGGATGTTACCCCACGAACCTAAGGTCTCGACTCCGAATGGTACAAAGTTGTATTCGGAGTCGAGACCTCTGTATTTGAGTAGCTTTAATTTTTCTGCCGCTTCGGCTGTCTTATGTGTATTTATACAGGTACAATATTAAACATCCAAGACCGGAGAACAAACATTCGTATTCATCAAACACAAACATCTGCCCCGACGGGGATTGAACCCGGGACCTCAAGCTTCATAGTCAGGGTCTCTAACCACTAGGCTATCCGGACGTCTAATACCAATAACCGCCGAAATTGTAATTAGTAATTAATATTAATGTATGTAATGCCCTCTCATTCTGAGAGGAGGCCTGTGCCCAGCAGTGGGACGTAAATAGGCTGATGATGATGATTAATGTAGGCGTAGGTACTTTACATGCCCAGTTAAATTCTGCCACCACACAGTCCCCAAGTTCAATTCTTGCGGGTGGTAGGACCTTGTGCGAGGTCCGTTCGGATCGCTACCACCATCTTACTCGCTAATCTTGCCGCTAAGCATCAGTGCTTGTACAGTAGGCTAAGCAGGAAGTTTTCGAATCCTGTGTAACGTTACGCTATCGTATCGAAATCGAGAAACCTCATACTACATTTTTAAAAGCTCTCTAGGTTGGCAACACATCTGCAAACCCTCCGGGGTTGCGGGTGTCTATATGGCAGTGGTGATCACTTACCATCAGGTGGCCACTTGCTCGTTTGCCTTCTGTCGTATAAAAAAAACCGGACACGTGCGAGTCAGACTCGCGCACGAGGGTTCCGAACAAAGATTTACGCTTTTCCCTAGTGCTCTAAGCTGTCCAGTGTTAGCAGAGCTCTGCTCCTAAGCATAATGTACGCAGTGCGGGGTCATCTTATATTGGATTTTGAAATCTACAGTAATTTATAGACAGACATAAAAAATTTAGATTTTGAGAATTTTCGGAGTGGTTGTGCTGTAAGAGCTACCTTCACACAAAATTTCAAGTTTCTAGGACAGCTGGAAGAAGCTTGGCAGACAGACAGACGGACAACAAAGTGATCCTATAAGGATTCCGTTTTTTCCTTTTGAGGTACGGAACCCTAAAAAACGGAAAATGTTCAAAAATGAGGTGGCGGTGCTACAGCTCACAGAGCCGCATAGTTACAATACAACTAAGTAAGAAAAAAACATATCACTGGTAATATGACATTACATTTGTAATTTATCATGAGCTTTTCGGTGAAGGAAAACATCGTGAGGAAACCTGCACACTTCTGCGAAGCAATTCAATTTTGTGTGTGAAGTTTCCTATCCGCACTGGGCCCGCGTGGGAACTATAGCCCAAGCCCTCTCATTCTGAGAGGAGGCCTGTGCCCAGCAGTGGGACGTAAATAGGCTGATGATGATGAATATGACATAACTACCGGAAGGAGTGGCAGTCAGCAAAAACTTTTGTTGGAACAGCGGCGGGCCCCACACCTCTAAACTGGTTTTATCAAAAAGTTGTCAGCAAATTACATGCATATATTCATTAACTTCAACTACTTACTTCAAGTACGGTCAAGTCAAAAACATATATCGAATTAATCCACCGCAACAACAATATCACAACCCCAATTCGCCGACAGAAGAGACATTATTTTTAACCGACTTCAAAAAAAGGAGAAGGTTTTCAATTTTTTTTTGAGTAGGTAAGTTGTATGCTATGCACCCATATTTATACACTTGACTTGACTGTATGTGTATAGCTATATAGGGACTTATTAGGCGACGTCTATTAGGTATTTCTTATTGTTACTGTTTCAAACGAGCAACTTACTTTTTCAACTTTCCTCTTACTTTACAGCTTTCTGTTTTTTTGGCAAGCTCATCTTATTTTTAACCGACTTCAAAAAAAGGAGGTTTTATCACCTAAAAAGTAGGTAGGTACTTAATAGGAAAGAAATTTGTGCAACAATAAAAAACAATGTGATGTTGTGGGTGTACATAGGCGGCGGTCTTTTCACTTTCCATCAGGCGCCACGGTTGCTTCGATTTGAAATAACAAGAAATAATCTGCATCACGTTCAAAGTTCAAATACAGTTTTATTAATATTTTAGCACGAAACTACGAATACTGTGAGACTCAACCAAAGTGAAATTCACAGTTATAATTTACACACAGTTACACACAGAATGTTTCGGATTAATTCGTATAGTCCTTCCTCTGGGAGCGTAAGACTCGGCGGCAGCGAAACGTACACTGCGCTCAGTAGCTGTTGTCGAGCCGTACGCTCCAAGACAAATGTTTAATTACTTAAATAATCACAAAAAGTTTACTGCAATATTTGGCAAAATAGATCAATGACACAAAATAACCATAAGACCATAACTCGCCTAACCTAACCTTCGGGCATCAGCTGAAAAATTTAGTGCAACTCCAAATGCACTGACTGCATAAATAAGTATAGGCGCACAGCGCATGCGGGCGCGCGGGCGCCATAATTTCCAATACACTGAATCAATTTCATTTACATTTATTAACAAATCCGTTCGAAACAACATGCACTTGGTTTGCTATACATATTAATATATTTTTTTATTAATGACATCGTACGTATTATTTTTAAAGTTACATAAACAAATAAAACGGTTGCATAAATGCACAATTTCCAAAATAACTATTTATTTACACAAAGAACACAAATTATTTCTAAATACATAATATTATTATAAGGTTCTAATTGCTTACAGAATCGAACGTAACGTATCTTGCTTATGCTGGGGTAGAGTTGTATTAAACAAAATTATAATTATATCGTTACACGTTAGCAAAGTAAGTAAGCACCTAGTGTTCATCCGATGTAGATGATGTGATGGAGACCCCAGCCAGAGTGCGCTGGTGTCCCACAAAACTAGAGTTACTTTTTAGAGTTCCGTAGCCAAAATGGCAAAAACGGAACCCTTATAGTTTCGTCATGCCCGTCTGTCTGTCTGTCCACGGCATAGCTCAGAGACTATTGGTACTAGAAAGCTGCAAAACAGATATACATATTAATTTAGCCAAAAAAGTGCTGGGATAAAACCTTAAAAAAAATTTTTTTTTGGGGTAAGTACCCACTCTACACGTAAAGTGGGGATGATTTTTTTATTACTCGCCCACCTCATAGTGTGGGGTATCGTTGGATAGGTCTTCCAAATATTAGGGTTTCTCGAATATTATTTCTCGATAGAGTTAATCGTTTGCGAATTATTTTTAAGGTCCATTTTTGATGGAGTCAAGTGTCGTCGTCGTCCCCCCTTTACCAGAGAAACTGTTGTATTTGGAAATGTAAAAAAAATTATAGCAGTAGAGCATAATATTATTAGATTATATTAGAGATAAGAAGGCTTTACAGGTTTGGGAGTAATAGTTGATCAACTTATTATGTTTGTCTATGTCGGTAACCGATATAAATTGACTCCACAGTGTGTACAGTTTGCTTAGGAGTAGGGCTCTGCTAACACTGGTTTGGAACAGGTGTGATGAAAATACCTTTAAATTAGGTATCTATGAAAGGGCTTTTTCATAATGGCTTAGAACCCTATCCTGTGCGTGTCCGACACGCTCTTGCCCGGTTTTTCTTGGTATCCTCTCATTTCGCCAAAAAACGAATCCCAAACGAATTCCTTTCTCAAATGTTTCACTTGGGCAAATGTTTTTTTGCGAAACCGTACTAAGTATTCAGGATTTATTTCCGGACTACCTGTTAGAACCCTATAGGTTAGGTTAGTTTTATAACAATCCCGAAACACTTACAGTTTTAGAAAAAAAAAATCATTTGCCCATATATGAAACATTTAGATAAACGGATTCGTTTGGGATTAGTTTTTTGACGAAACGTCAGTAAGCCCTTTTCCTTCTGTATGGGAATTTAGAGAAATTCTACGAACGTCTGTAGCGCAAATTAACGCTGAACGAAACCTCCACATTATGGTGAGCTAATATCTATTCGGCTTTTTGTAATGCGGCTTTCTTTTTTAAGGCCAAATTAATCCTTCTTTCTTAACTACTCACTTTCATTTTTTGGTTCTTTCTTAAGCGCCAGAACAGGTCCAACACACCAAGGCCCTGGAATTATTTTATCTGGCTCTGCCTATATTCTTGGCTTTTGTCCCAACCAATTTGGTGATAACGTGAAATAGCTATCCTTTCTCATTTCCAGATGCTGGCAAAGATTCTCTCTGCAACCAACTCCATGTCTTCCCATCGTATTCATGCTTTACTTCGTCTTTTGAGACTTTCTGCGTGCAGTGTCTTAAAATCTGCATTTCAAAAGCCCCATTAGGTACCATTCTTGAGGTAATCTTACACGTTGCGTAGACTTACAGAATTACGATAGTAGGTATCGTGAATTTTAAAGGCAATAATAGCTTCGCGTGGATTTTGATTTAGCACCCTTAAACACGTCCTAGTACCCGTGTGTATCATCATCATCATGTCAGCCGATTGACGTGCACTGCTGGACATAGGCCTCCCCCGCGGCTCTCCACTCAGACCGGTCTTGTGCTTTCCGCATCCACCGCGGTCCCGCGATCTTTACTAGGTCGTCGCTCCATCTTGTTGGAGGCCTACCAACAGCTCGTCTCCCGGTCTGCGGACGCCATTCGAAAACCTTCTGACCCCATCGCGTGTATGTAGCTTATGCTTATTATATTCACAGGGAACCCCGCACTTCATAGATTTTGTTTAAGCTAAGTATCTTAATATCCGCATCGCATGGAGTCCGCGTCGGTAGTGAGCGATAATGCCATCACCAGTGACTTTGTTATACAGGAACCATTGTTATGGCATCGTTGTTATCGTTCTCAATGATTATTATTTTGGTTCTAATCAATGATATTTAAATAGCCAACCGAATAAATTGCATCACCAAGCGCTAACAATTGCCTTAAGGGATCATCCGCTTTCTAACCCTCCGAATGTCCACGGGGTTAATAAGGAAGTGATGTTTGATTAATTAATTAATTATAAGTTACATAAAAATTCAAGTTGATAATGATCAATGACAGGGCCTATAGCGGAAGGAGAGGCATTTGCCCTGCATTTAAAGAGGTAGCGAAAATAAGATCTACAGTTAAAGTTTTTTTTAGGAAACTGACTTCAACTGAGAAGTGAAAAAGTCATAAGTTTTTGCTGTCTGCTTTTATTTTACTGTAGATTTGTCTAGGCGGGACAGCGCTCCTTGTATGTGCATTGTTGTTACAAAATTGCAATTATTCCTCCTATCACATTAATTGACAGTTGACCTATGAATGAGTTAAGTGATAATTAAAACCTATATACAATTAAGGGATGATAAGTCTCATAAGACATAGGTAACACTGTTTTATGAATAATATTAAAAACTAAGATATTTATGAATAAGGTTATCCCCCCCCCCTCCCTCCTGTCTTAAGCACTGGTGGTGGTCCGTGAGAACTTCAGGAGTGGTCCGCGTATGGGGGTCAAGAACATAACTACGCAAACCAATTTAATGACTGTATCTTTTGATTGCGTTGACTTAGAAGGTTGATTTTTTGACAGCTTCAAGGGACCGCAAGCTTGAGTATTTGATATTAATTTCAGCATGCTACCTCCACGCGTTCCAGAGAAAAAGGGTCTTGACAGACATACAGACAGACAGACGGACAACAAAGTGATCCCATAAGGGTTCCGTTTTTTCCTTTTGAGATACGGAACCCTAAAAAGATGGAGTTTAGAAGTTATGTAAAGGTTTATGTTTAAAACCTTTACTCGTAGGTATCTAAAATAAATTGCAAGTAGGTAACGTTATTCAGTTACTCAAAATCGTGTATTATTTCCATTTGCTACAAGATTAACACGTTTAACATGAAACTACCATGAGACTCAATCATAGTGAAATAAAACGGATCACTCACGTATACGAGTCGAGCCGCTGGGTCGTGCGCTCTCAGAGGAAGGACTCCGAATTAGTCCGAAGCATGTTTGGCTAAACTCTTAATGTAGGTAGGTACTAGTAACACAATAAATAAAATATGAATTTAAACCATGCAAATGAGTTTTCTAACAGTCTATTAAAAGCATTTTACTCCGAAGAAGAATTGTACCCTTGTAACAGCTTAACAGCGCAAATAGGTACTCCTAAAATCATCAAAATTCCTTTCGCCACAATCACAAACCAAGCACCGGATCTTGAATCTCTCCCGATTTTACTGCAGCCAATTTCGACCTCACACAAGCGCCCAGTAAGAGACCAAGCTCGGTTTTAACCCGACCCAAAATGGGTGTATCTGTGTGTGTGTGTGTGTGTGTGTGTGTGTGTGTGTGTGTCGTCATCAAACGGATGAATTGACATGGATGCGTTTTTTTAAATCGAAAGCTAGTTCAACCGAGATGGTTTTTAGCTAAGTTTCATTAAAATCGTTTAGGCCGTTTTTGACTTTGGTTTCTCGACTTTTCTAAGTTGGTTAGGTTATCCCAACATTTAGGCCAGGGAAGCCTGCCAGCATTGGAGGGTTACTTCTCACAGTAGTGACGCTTCAGCCCATTGAAAACGGTTCGTACAAGAAGTCCACATGTAGTATATAAACGGCGGGCGGCGAGGCAGTGGCATCAAGTGCTCGCTCAATCAACGTTCAGCCAGTGCAGTGAACATGAATTCAGAAGTTTTATTCGCTGTCATCGCCATTTTGGCGGTAAATGGTGAGTTTATATTTTAGAAAAAAAAAGCGAAGAAAAAAAAAAGAAAAACAGTCGAAAATTTATATGGTTCAAAACACAGCTTGCAATTTAATCAAAGTTTTAATTTTAAATGTCTGGTCAATATGCACACGACTGTTTTTTTTTATATTTTCATATTAAAATCAATAAAGAAAGTGTTTTACTTATTAATACTCACTTCAATTTATTAAGAGCTGAAAACAAACTTACATATTTAGTTTTATGTGAAGGTTTAAAAAATATATGATTGCAAAACATAACATGAAATCAGATGAAAAGAGAAATAATTAATTCAAGTATTGTATTTGCTATCCACTTTTGTAATATGACGTCCGTACATTTGCACGATTTTAGAATAAAAACAAGTCTTTAATTACCTAAGTACTAAACGAATATTGATAAACCTGGACCAATATTTTATATTCGTTTCATCTACGCTGTGATTATTATGAAGATACCATTAATTACTATAACATTAACATTACATACAGTAGTCATGAAATACACCCAAAAAACGCAAACACCATGTGGTATAATCCTCTTGAGTATACGCGTTTAATTTATTTTTGCGCTTATTTGCGTTTGCCTTATGTAATTATACGATAAATACTTTCGGTCGTTATACGATTACTACTTTCGGTCCCAAAACTAATAAAATAAGCAACAAAAAACAGAACTTTGGAAAAAGGTAAAAAAAATGTTAAGTATTTACAAATAGTTACTACCGGTGAAATTAAGTGACCATCGATTAGTGTTCGATAAATTGTTCATCACGTAGCTGCAGTAAAGATATGCGAAACACTTGGTCTCTTCCTTTGCGCCGTTGAATCGTGCAAACATCCGCCGAAACATTACTGCTTTCCTTCATTTTAGTATCAATATCACCAACTAGTGTTAGACCATGGGTCTAACATGGATCGGGATATTTTTGAGAATAAAATAAAGTAAATAGATAAAATGCACCGGGTACTTAAGCCCTTAAGTTATCCGCCAGAAAAAAAATCGCAAATAAATTTACAAGCATCTCTACATCTCTACGCAGCAAATCCTCGTTACTTTATAAATTCGAAACGTATAATTTAATTTAACGCTGCAACCGTACATAAATAGCCAAATGAAAAATGTATATTCAGCTTAGAAGCAGCTTCAGAATAACGAACGCCCTATTTATAGTTCTCTTCAGAATAATCCGCCTTAAACGTCCTAACACGTAATATCGTACGCCCAAATATGCTAACTACAACGGGAGTGCATGCCGGCATCACTTAGAGATATTCCACTATAAGGTCGCATTTATTTACCCGTCCGTCTCAAATGCATTACTTATCGTACGCGATAATTCAGTTTACGGAATCAGGAATCCGACATTGTCACGATTTAATCTATTATTAGATCTTCGTGAGACCTAGATAAGCATTTTTTTAGTACCATCAAGTGGCACCAGTTCTCAAATATCATATGCATATTTTTTCGCTGTCTCGGTTTTTTGTACACGACATGACATGGTCCTATGCTAAGCATGCTATGACATGAGTATTATTGCTATTATTTTGTTGCATAATAATATCATATTACGTCAAATATCATTTACATACACCATCAAATAACTGGATACAACTAACACTCCTATTAGGCACTACTACTATTAGATGGGTAATTTCTAGCATTGTGCATGGTATTACAGAGTTACAAGATCCTTGTCACAATAATTACCTATAGTAACATTAGACGAATTAATTAAAACGCTTCGCAGCATCATTTCAAGGGTTAACTTTATGCCATTATAAACTTCAACTTTTGGCTCTTGCATATTTTTCGTCTATCGTTTTGCATGCGGCATTATTCGCTGCGGACAAAATTCGCTATAAAAACATACATACAGTGGCACTTAGAACCTCCTCCTTTTATGAAGTCGGCTAAAAAACGACCAAGAGCGTGTCGGACACGCCCAGAATAGGTTTCCACAGCCGATATGAAAAAGTCTTTGCATATATTTTACTAAGTAATCTAATTTTAATAGATTGTTATTTTTTACTATGTACCTAAGTAATTTTTTAAAAGTTGATCAAATGGTCAATTCGTTCTCTTTAACCCGTAAAGTCTACTTAGCTGGGTTCTTTTTTTTTCAAGATTTTATTCGACCACTATGTCGGCGAGATTAATATTTAAGTATGCATGCCAAATTACAGCTTATATGGTGAAGACAGACATACAGATATGGTGAAACTATAAAGGCGTCTTATCATTATCACACTAGCGATTTGCGAGCGAGTGCTTCGTACTAATATCGCTCGCGGCGAACACGTTGCGTGATCGCCTCGAAATAAAACTCGCTAGTAAATAACCAGTGTGATAATGATAAGGTTCCTTGTTTATTACGGAAACGAAACCCTAGCCATGATTGGCGCCCAGAGCGCGATCTGAATCGAAAATCAAATTCTGGTTACACCGAATTTTGTTTTTTCTCTACCGAATACGCATTGACATTCGAGACACGTACGACGCCCATAGTTTACGAATCAACGCAGTCTTTTACTAATTTACGAGTTGAAAACGAATTCATTATGCGACGTCAATAGGCAATAAAACACATTCACTTAAATAGCTAAGTACAATATTTAATTTGTTAAGTACATCGATGTAACGATATAATCGCAGTTATAATACTACTACTCTGTAACAATGGCTGTTTTTAAACATGCACCAAATAGTCATTGTTTTCCGCTCATTCAATTGATGTTTCCATAACATCGTATCTTGTTAATAAAATTTAGGTGTGATAAGATCATTCATTTATCTTACTCAACGGACTGTTTAAATTCACATTGATTATGCACCAATAAAACTTCCGCACAGAGAGTAGCCGCGTGGTTTGACCTATGGCCTCTCAAGCAGAGGGTCGTGTTTTCAAACCCCGGCTCGCACCTCTGAGTTTTTCGGAAATTATGTGCGGAATTGCATTTGTAATTTATCATGAGCTTTTCGGCGAAGGAAAATATCTTGAGGAAACCTGCACACTACTGCGAAGCAATTCAACGGTGTGTTTGTAGTTCCCAATCCGCACTGGGTCTGCGTGGGAACTATAGCCCAAGCCCTCTCGTTCTGAGAGGAGGCCTGTGCCCAGCAGTGGGACGTGAAAAAGGCTGGTGATGATGATGCATGAGGGACTTGAACGATTGACTTTGCACGCCCTGTTTAAGTCATGCTTCCTCGTTCTCGCCACCATTTACGGAATTCTTCAGATCATTCAGTTTATCGACAAGGCTGACTCACCAACCGGGGTTAACTGGACGTACAGTCAGCAGCAGAAGTAGCCAATCAACTGAAGCGGTCACAATGATCCAAGCACGGCTCTATTGTTATAAACATAAGAGCTTGTGTAGATCATTGTGACCGTTTCGGTTGGTTAGCTACTTCTGCTGCTGACTGTACTTATTTGTATCATCTGACATTACGTTGAGGGGTTATTTTCTACACGGTCGGTGCAAGAAGGCTTTATCTCGATATTATAAGGCCCTCAACATACTCACGCCCCGCACATATTTTAGCTATACCTATAATTTTCCAAATACCTACCATATGCGCACCTCGCACCTTAAAACAAGATGTGACCTTTAATTTTGCCGCATACCTATATGGGATTTTGTATTCGACCTGGTACTTAGGTATCTTGTCCAATCTTCCAGTTTCCTCCGCGTACGGCTGGGGGTACCGAGCGTCGGACCAGCGGCGCTGGGCGGTGCTGCACCCGGCCTGCGGCGGCCGCCAGCAGTCGCCCATCGCCATCGCGGCCCGCCAGGCCATCCCCATCTCCATCCCGGCCATGGAGCTCATCGGTTACCAGAACCCGCTGCCTGGCCCTCTTACCATAACCAACAACGGACACTCAGGTTTGCTCCTGCGACTTCTGGTGCCCTGGTACCGTAGCACTAGTCATGTGGTTTTATCAGCTTTTCTCAGCGGGTTTCAGCTGAGCCAATGGTAGATTACATCTCGATTTTATTGTAGTTGGCAAGTCAAAGCATATTAGCTATTTATTTGTATATTATAATCTAACCTCTCATTTCAGTTGCGCTCTCCATACCCAAGTACAGTTCTGAAGAAGAAAAGAAGGGCTTCCGTCTTCCATACATATTCGGGGGTCCTTTAGACAACGAGTATGAAATAGAAGGTCTCCATTTCCACTGGGGAGACAAGAATAACCGCGGTTCAGAACACACCTTGAACGACATGAGACTGCCCCTGGAGATGCATATCATTCACAGAAACAAAAAGTACAGGAATCTGGCTGAGGCTCTTCAGCATCCTGATGGTCTTTGCGTGCTCGCTTTCTTCTACCAGGTAAGTATATTCATTCGTTTGAAAGATCCTCTTCGAGATCTCAACCAAAACTATTTCTTGTCATCTTGGTTACACTGCCGACATCTACAATCCGTTCCTCAAACGGTAATAGCTGTGTTCTTGGTGCTTCTGTATATGATAACACAAGTAGTTTAAGCTCATAGATGGACGGTAGAAACAATTTCCAACCAGTACAATCTGATTACAACTTAGCGTATATCTTTTGTTGATCTTTACGCCCAGTACGGGTCTGCTAATCCCTTATAAACTCTTTCAGGTGGTTGAATTTGACGCCAAGCTGCTCACACCCATCGTCAAGAATTTATCCGCCGTCGAGAATTACAACACCAGTATGCAGCTTCCTCACACGTTCTCCCTGTCCTCCATACTGTCCGGCCTGGACACCGAACGTTTCTACACCTACAAGGGCTCCCTCACCACGCCGCCCTGCGCCGAGGCCGTCACATGGGTGGTCTTCTCTGACTACCTCCCGATTTCAGTCTTCCAGGTAAGCAACAACTTTGGCGCAAGTTGCGGTGCGTCGTCACCCACAACATCTTTTAATTCTACGTACTTTTCAGATGGATAACTTCCGCGGTCTCCTCTCCAACCTGAACCTGCCTCTCGTGGACAACTTCCGGCAGCTCCAGCCTCTATTCGGGCGTCGAGTCTTCGTCCGCATAACATCGAAGAATCCGAAGTTCAAGAAAACCAAGCTCCACTACTCCAAGTGGGACTGGGTCGGACACAAGAAGGCCGAAAACGACGTCGCCGAATTCGACGATTAAACCCTAAACATTCACAATTTGAATTTCCCACTAACGAAGCTCACATCTCTACTTACGGGTATTTTATAGCATACTGATACCAAATACTGATGTTATTGATATTGTTTTCATTAAGTTGCGTGCACTACTGTATTATATATTGTATATTTGTGTGAATAGTATTATTATGTTTAGGTATGTTAATAACGGTAAATAAATGTGATAGATAATAAATTTCAGTTATTTTATTCGACTTACAATAAACATTTTAGCTCTTGGAATATACGTTATACATATATTATAGGTACACATAAATAAATAAAATACACAATTATAATTAGGTACTAATATAAAGCATTTGATCTTTCAATTACTGTAGTTGTCAGATCCAAACATTGACTGAAAGAAAAGAAAAGAGAAACGCATTAATATCGTAATTTAGTTCAACAATTAGGTACTAAAAATGTGTACATACCGTCATTAAATCCACGCTATTTACACTTCAACACTATTAGTAACACAAAGTTGCTGAAAAATAAAAACATTTTCAAACTTGTCACAACAAAACACAATTTAAAATGAAAAATCGCATTATTGTTATACAAAAAACATTAAATGACAATGCAGTCAAATTTTGTTTTAAACTCATTCAGTCATTCAAACCAATCATGTCTTTGACCAAACATGCAAACAAACGTAATCGAGTTAGGAAAATGAAACAATTCATTGGTTTATACTTTTTAATTAAATTCTATAATACAACTTCAACAACTATACAAGGTTAAATGTATTTCAATAATTATTACATAATAGATAATTCAATAATTCATTCATTAAATAATCCTTATCATTGAATGAAACAACAGTTTGGATAAAGGGAAATAAAACTGTGGAATGTACAACTGAATCTGGATTAGTTTAGGCAGTGGTTACGAATTCAATAATAATGACAATCGTTTAAATATTACTTACCGTAAATGTCATTTTTATATTACGTTTTTGAATAAAATGCTGTCATTATTACTGGTATTGGTTGCCAGCCTTTGGATTGCACTCGGAAAGATCAGGTTCAGACATGGTTAGTCGGTATGCTTATTTACAGGTGCCGTCTCAAACACAGGCACACACAGCATGCAATAGTTTAGTCTCAACGTACCAAGTCCTCGGGGTTGAACATGCCCTGTAAAGAAAAGAAAATTGTGTTATTGAATCTGGAACTAACAAAACAATTTTTTTATTGAGTTAGAGAGTTTTCACCATAGTGAAATTAATTAATTTAGTTTTCATTGTTCAATCTTGTTTGTTTCAAACGGCCTTTGAAAATATTTCTCCTCTATGAAAAAAAAACTAAGACCACATTTTTGTACACAATAAAAATAGCCTACAGGCTAAATTGGAGAACCTCCTCTTATTTAGAAATTGGTTATAAATGGTTGACATTGTTGATAAAAAAAGTCTTCATGAGGATTAAAGACGATTTACATGATTATATTAATTAAATGAGATTGACAATCATTCTGCCACTATTTTCATGGTGTAAATTTTATTTATCAACAAGATAAAGACTTATTTTGTAACTAATCATAATCACACAGAATACATAAATAATAATAAATTCTGTTGTTCTTAACAATCTGAAGGGCAAACAAAAGGACTTGTTTTGAAGAAAGCACCTATTTATAAACAGAGAGATTTCTTATCAGATAAGATATTGACATCTTCAAATTCACAAAGAAAAAATTTTTTCCATACTAATCTATGTACACTAATATTCTAGATATGTAAGTAACTCTGTCAGTCCATCTGTTTGTTACATCTTCATGGTAAAACTGCTGAACCAATCATAATGAAACTTGGCAAAAAGTTAGTTTGTACATTGAAGTACTCATACACAGGCAAAGATGCGGGCATGACAGCTAGTGTTAGATATTTGTAAATGTCAAATGTTACAAATAACCCCGGGTTAGTGTCTAACTCAGGGTGGGGAAAGTCAGCCTTAATAATTAAGTAAGAGAACCAAACCCAATTAACCGAGTGTACCAATTAACTTGATTACTATGGCCAATCATTTGAAGCAATTCACTGTGCAGAATCGACAATAATGAATGTTTATTTTCTCCTAGGGATTGTGAACCAATGACAAATCTTAGTTTTGTTTGCTCATTAAAATGTTAAGTCAAAGTATTCTTTGATGACATATTACAGTATGTGAATAAATTTCTCTCTCTCTCTCTCTCAGCCAAATACTTTTTTTTTCATAAAAATCGCTCATCTATACCTATAAAACAGTACAGTGACCGACTGACTGACAAACAACTCACAGCCTAAACCACTGGACCTAGAGACTTGAAATTTGGCAAACATATACCTTGAGTATCCTTAAGGTGCACTAAGGGATTTTTCGAAATTCCCACAGGATAGGGAGCCCATTTTGAAATATCTCATGGGGGCAAAGCGACGGTGTATAAGCTAGTCCACTAATAAAGGTTTGCTACTCCTTATCTATGCTGTCCATACTACCAGCCATAAACATTTCTATGCCAAACAAAGTAATGATCTTGACCCAGTGTTGCATGAATGTGATAATTATTATTAATTACACATCCTTAATCTAATTTATTTCTTGACTATTTCAATAAAATTTGTACCTATCTTTTTGTTTTCTTGATTTAACCTATGTGTATGTATGATTTCAATGTGTAAAGTTTACATTATAATAGTTTCATACCTTAGCGCGACGCAGAATAGAGTCTTTGCTAGCATCATATGGGTGATCCTTGGATGGAATCTCGAGTACAGCGGGCACGGGGGCGGTGTGTGAGTCGATGACGTGCCGGATCAGCTCGGCAACATTCTGGTTGATCAGGATGATGTCGATGTCATCGCGCTTCACGAAACGCTTGAAACAGTCCTCAATCTCACTCACCGGAGTGTCTATGGAGGAAAATAAAAATTTTGGTAGTAAATAAATTATTATTTTTTACTATTATAGCTTTATTTCCACATTACAATTTTTGTTTTATTTTATATTAATTATATATATATATTTTAGTTTATAAATACGCCTAGGTAATAAAACACATAATTTCATCGAGCTACCAGACGTGTTATTATAGAAACTTCTTTGAATTTGCTTATGTTTAAATGTTTTTGATATCACGTTCACAAGAGTTGTTGTATCAAGGAATGGTGGTGATTATTACTTACTTTTGTCGACTACCATGAAATTTGGGTGCCTGTTTTTGTTGATTTCACCAATGCCACCCAACAGGAAACCAACGCAAGTGTCCTGAAAACAAAAAAAACAACAATGTTCAAGTAAAGGCGTAGTGTTCATGAAAATAGAAGATGCGGAATGAATGACAGAACCAAAACAAAATGTTAATTAAACGTTGTAGAAAATGTTAGCCGGTAAAACTCACTTCATCTCCAATAACGCTGATTAATTTTCCCTTAACGGCTGCGTGGAGGGCCATTTTAGTATATTTTTCGGATTTTTATTGAAGAAAGAAGAACTGTCACAAGGGGCTCGTCACCTGACTGAATATGGATTTTTTGCTTACGTTAACAGTTGGCACGCTTGCTTGTCTTTTGAACATGGCATGGCAACATTCTGAACTTAATAATTTCCAGCGTTTTTAATCAAAGCTGAAAGAAAGGACGCGTATTTTCCTTCACAATAAATAGCACGGGATTATCACTGGGTACCTTAGAGCGGGAAAGGAAAAGTCTGTCTGCTTTATGCGGATTAGTCATTTCGCAGAATTACGAATAATACAGAATTACAGAAGTCTCGCTCTCAGAGCATAGTCAAGTTTATTTATTTAAGGGTCTAACTGGACAAGGAAAGAGGTGTGGCTCTTTTGAAGTTGTCAGTAGATTGCAGGCTCATGGTTCTCATGTTTTCATCAAAAATCATTGACACGTTACTCGAAAACAAAACTTCCATAGAAAAATATTTCTGTGAACTGTCAGATAAAAAAAAAACAGTTTGACGACTTTGACGTTGACGTTTATATTTGTTGCTGTCACGGCCTATAATCTTCATACAAAAAAACTCTCCTTACGAATGATTGGCTAGGATTGATTTTGACATTAACTTTCATTCGTTTCATTCTGTTTCATTCAATGCCGCCATGTTGTTTCCATTTTGACAAGTTTCTCCTGTCATTTGTGCGGTGTGGTGCCCGGCCGGCCCGCCCGCCATGGCATGGTCGCCATTGCTGTTTTAACCTTGATCGAGTGAAGTGTCGTTGATTTTAATCCGCCCTTATCCTCTCAAGTTAAAGTACTATTTTATTTTTTATAACTATAGTACTATTTTATTTTTTATAACTAAAATGTACTACAAGTGCTGTGTTGACAATTGTGCAAGTAAACGAAAGGACGTTAAATTGCACCAGTTTCCCGCATCGGAGACAGGACTCCACAAGTGGTTGCAGTGTATCAACAGTGATAGGCTTCGTAATTTAAATATTCACGAACTAAGAAGAGTGTTTGTGTGCCATAAACACTTTGAACGTAAGTTCATAACGGAGAAATCTCGGATACGTCTAGGCGCGTATCCCACTTTATTCTCTGAGGAAGAAATTAGAAGTGGCTTACCAAGTCTAACCCACGAAGACGAAAATATCGGTGAGTTCATATATTTTTTATTCCAGTTTAAAATGACGGTATTTTATTGTGAAGACCAGAAAGTGTGTGACATTAGAAAAAAATCTGACAGGATAGACCGGGCAGTTATATTGCTTAATTGCAATCTATACCATATAACCATAAACCTTCTTCTTCTTTTTTTTATTCATCCCATAAGGGATAGGCAAAGGAACTGAGTCCATACAGCCACGTCTGATGTGTTTTGTAAATTTCTGTATATTAAAGTCCTGTCACCGTCAGAGTTGTCAGTCTGTCCTAGTCACGTCCTGTCAGCTGCTCATGCCTTCCGTAAAGCGATAGTGTACTTTACGGCGAGCTACGGCGAGCAGCAGCCCGCGGATACTTGGGGGTCACAAACAGAGGGAATACGCGTTTTCACTTGAATTCTTCATTTGCTGGGCACTTTCACGTTATATTGTCGTATAAAACACTATCTTTATTATCCACCAAACAACATTAAGCACAGAAACTAAAATTCAATTAACGACACGATCCACTCTCATCGGTTTCCCGCCAAAAATCCATAACCATAAACCTTAAATACCTTTCACCTATGCTCTACATAATGTTATAAGGTTGAATACAAAATAAGTTTTCTCTTAAAATTTTTAATATTAATACAAGCTTTTATGCCAATTAAATGTTGTCTGGACTTGTAGTGTCATCCAACTTACATTATCCATCCATACCAAATTTCAAATCTATACCATTAACCATTGAAGAGTTCCCTCCTGCGAAGATGATTCTGACCATGCTACCAGTACCTCACTACCAGATCCGTCCAACTTATATATCCATTTCATATCAAATTTCAAGTCAATCCGACCCCTGGGAGTATGTCCAATTTAACTTACAAAGTCTCACCCAGACATTACATATTGTTGCAAGTTAATATAAGGCTTATACCCAATTAAGAAAAAAGATAAACAGAAAAGAAAATTACGTATTTCGCCGGGTTAAAGGCAAAACTTTTAAACATCAGTCAAAAAATAAAGTTGAAAAGTGAAAAAATAGCAGATAGTCGGTTTTGCCTTTAACCTGGCGATTTTACGAATAATTCAAGCTTTTTCCTACTTTGATTGTGATTCGTTTTTTTCAGTTTTTTTCGTTTCAGAAAATATAAAATTAGACCATTGCTATGACCGACGTCGCCACCATGAAGATCACACATACTGCAACCCAGGTCCTTCAATTGCTGTGCCATTGGAATCTGCAGGTAATAGTTTTTTTTATGTATAACTAGCTGTTCTGCAACTTCGTCTGCATAGATTGCGTTTATTGCTATATAAAAAAACAAATTGAGAACCTCCTCCTTTTTTGAAGTCCCTTAAAAATGAATCCCTGTTTCCCTTGGTCGCACCATAACTTGAGAAGGACTTTAACGATTTCATTCTTTTATTTTTATTCTTTGTAGAATGTTCTCAGGAAAAGGAAAATTAAGAATATTGCACAGAAAATTGGATAATTTCAGAAAGCAAAACTATGTACTTAGACTAAGTGGCGGGTTACACAGCTATAGTCAATAAATTAAACTGTTAGGATTTCATACTCAAAGGATGCCAACAGGATCCTCTGTTACTATATACTGTGTCAAAAATGTGGCTACAATATGTAGATAGATATAGATATTCACCAGGTATAGATACATTTGTTTGTAGACAGGGCTAAAAAATTTTTGTGGGTTGTATCTTTTGAACCATACCAACATTGTTATAACAACAAATAGTATTGAAAAAAGATTAAAGGGGGTAGATACTTATACGGATGCAATAAGTTATATAATATGAAAGTAATTAGGAAAAAATACTGGCGTGTTTGTTTTAAGAATTACATTTTAAATTAGGTACCTATCTATCTATGCCAGATTTTTTCCAAATGGCTAAGGAACCCTATCCTGGACATGTCCGACACACTGGCCGGTTTTTGGATTATTATTTATTTAATTCATGAAACAGTACTAATGGACTAATTGCACATGGATAAATACTACATAATAAAAAATACTCAGCATGACAGTACAGTAGGTACCACTGCACTGTACAAAGCACTGGAAAAATGGAAATAACATTATGCATTTTATCTATTTCAGGTTCATCATTGGAACAACCCCTGGTTCTCCAAGAAATACAGATTCTACCACAGATGGCAACCGATTCAGGTAATATTGTCATTAATATTGATATGACTTAATTAGTGTTATTTTCTTTGTATGGATTAATTTTTGATACAAACTAAAATGGCCAGTTAAATAAAAAAAAACTGGACAAGTGCGAGTCGGACTCGCTCACGAGGGTTCCGTACAGAGGTTCCCCTGCTTTTCCCGAGTGTTTTAAGTTGTCGAGTATTAGCAGAGCCCTGCTCCTAAGCAAAATGTATGCAGTGCGGGGTCACTATATTGGCCAGAGACATACCAGACAGACATAAAAATTTAAGATTTTGAGAATTTACTGGGTGGTTGTAAGAAGATAAGAGCTACCTTCATACCAAATTTCAAGTTTCTAGAACAACTGGGAGTTCCCTTTAGGTTTTCAAAATACCGCCATTTTATTTGGAAACGACCTTTTTAATGACTGTATTTTTTAATTGCGTTGACTTAGAAGCGTGATTTTTTCACACCTTACAGCTTGCTAGTTCCACGCGTTTCAGAAAAAAAGGGTCTTGACAGACAGACAGACAGACAAACAGACGGACAACAAAGTGATCCTATAAGGGTTCCGTTTTTTCCTTTCGAGTTACCGAACCCTAAAAATAAGAGTTAGATTTAAAATTACTTACCTACTGTGTTTTCTACGACCCTCTTCATCTCATCAAGGGCATCAGAAACAACTTTTTAACTAAAAATATAACGTATGATGGCAAAGTTTCGAAGTGGAGCGACATTGTGGATGCATATAAATCTGACTGTAAACATGCCGAGATGCGGTTTCTCCATAAATTAAATGACACTCATGTCATTCCTGAGAAAATTAGCAAAATGAAGGTAATTAACAGTCTCTTCAAACGCGGATCATGCTATTTGACTAATTATTTTAAAGGGGTGTAACATGCAGGTTGAATCAATTGAAGCCGATCGCTAGAGGATGCCAAGACCCTCAACGAAGTTTAGCTGTTTTCCACTGTTCAAAAAGCTACAGTTATGTTTCTTGCTTTGTATTTTACCTACTTATTCCTGAGTCTGAAAATAATGTTTCGATCAAAAATTTACCATAGGTACCTACCCATATTAGAAAAAATAATGTCCAACCATGCCGAAAGAACCGTGTCTGTGTTACAATTTGTGCTAGCCGTCAAACTCTCCTCTATATGTATATTTCCAGGTCAAGAACTGCACCCGAGTCCTAAGCAAGACTGTGGCGAGCTATTTGGACCACATGGCCGATTTTTGTAAGTGTAATCCATAGTAAATTCCGTTACGTTAAAGACTGAAAGCAAGTAAGCGCACAAACTAGGCTGCAATCACACAAATTAAAATGATCATTTTGCCCCCAATCCATTTTTCACATCTCGGTCTCACTCATATATACCGACCGGATAGCCTAGTAGTTAGAAAGAAACCCTGACCATGAAGCTTGAGGTCCCGGGTTCGATGCCTGGTCGAGGCAGATTTTTGTGTGACGAATACGAATATTTGTTTTCGGGTCTGGGATGTTTGTTTAGTACACATAGCGCAGGCTTTGCCTAGTTTGAATCTATGTCAATTGGTATCAATTGTCCTATGACGTTTATTTATTTATTTATTTACTAGCTGTTGCCCGCGACTTCGTCCGCTTAGATTTCGGTTATCGCTATCCCGCGGGAACTATACAATTTTCCCGAATAAAAAGTAGCCTATGTTATTCCTAAATATTCAAACTATCTTCTTATTAAATTTCATCTAGATTGGTGCAGCGGTTTTCCCATGAAGAGGTAACAAACAGACAGACAGAGTTACTTTCGCATTTGTAATATTAGTTAGGATATTTCTTCCAAGTTACTGAATGCAGTTTTATTACATGACATGGGTTTTTTTTTGGTTACAGCTCACTACGCAGACGGGACACCAGTCAGCAAAACCCTAAAAAACACTTCAGAAACAGTTTTGTTTTTCGACAAACTATTTGACTCCACGAATGGGTCATCGCTAAGCGGGAAGAGGACGCGCGGGAAGGATTTGCGCAAAGCCGTCACGACTCATTCAGTACATCACCAATTCTGGAGAGATGCGATTATAAAATTGGAGAAAATTAAATATGTGGATGAGAGGCGAGGGGAAGTATCTGTGCCTTCGCTAAAAAATTAGATAGTGACTTTAAAAAGTTACATAAGGTTGTGGCAATTCTTCACTACTAAAAATATTAATATTATGCGGCCCAGATATTTTAACTCTGACCCAATAGAAAATTTCTTTGGTCAGGTATGGGCCTATAATTTTAGGAACAATGACCCAAGTTGCCACAAATTCCAAAACACCTTTAAATCTCTGCTAATTACGAGGTTTTTAAAATGTCATTCCACGGAATTTAATTGTGAGGAGGATTCAGGTGAACAGCTGTTAAAAGTGAAAAATCTATTTAAAACCAAACACACGCTAGAAGAACCTAGCAGCAGCACATCCCCTCACAATCCGTCGATTGCCGAGAATTCATGTTTTAATGCATGTCAGGAAAATATTCAAGTACAAGCTCGACGTGAAAAATTAAATATACACTCACGCGCATATACAGCTGGGTGGTTGGTCAGAAAAATAAACCAAAAAATAAAATGCGGCCAATGCTCTAGTAATCTTACAACCACTGAAGGTTCCATACACAGTTGGATCAGCTGAAGAGAGTACAACTCTACAATTAAAAACAGACTGACTTACCCATTAGAACATGCTGTGAGAAGTTTCGGCATTATTGTAAAGAAATCAAACGAATACTTGGAGAAAAAGCCCCGCTTGAATTTAATCACTGATGAAATAAAACGGCACATTATGTCTAAGTATTCGTTTGATTTCCTAAACTGCGAGATCCACAAAAGAACAGTACTTGAGTATTTTCTTCAAATAACCATAAGATTGGCAGTTTTTAATTGGTGCAGTACGTTAAACAAAATTTTAAAAGGCACAGATATCTCAAGATTAAATAAGGCATTACCTTTGATGCAGCAGGAAGCTCTAAATAAATATAAGAAAAAGTTAAGAAATATAAAGAAATGAAATTGTACAAGTGGTTTTATTTTTATTAGCTTTACCAATAATTTTAAAATTTTACATAATTACGCTAGGAGTACTGGCACGATGCTGTACATATTAGAATTCCTTTACCCTAAATTGAATCCAATATTTAAAAAAAAACGGGCTGTCAAAGTGAATTCTAGTCAATCCGCTCACTTCTTATTGGCCAATATCGTTGTATGGGAGTTGTGCGTCTGATACGTAGTATCTCTTAGTAGTCTGTGGTTGCTGTAGATGCTAGCTCTAACGTGTTTCGTAGTTTCACGTTTTATTATTTTGGTGCAAATGGAGTAAATTTGATTCGTAAATTAGTTAAAACCAATATCTACACAGACGCAATGTTGACCATACAAAACTATGGCAGTAGCTCCGAGGATGACGACGACAATAATTCTGACGCCTCAAAAGTGCAGAGCAACGAAAGCTTGTTGACGCATTTAAAACCCATAGATTCTAGTTCCTCAATCGCCAAAAGCATGCAAATATGCGCCGCACCCGTAGTCATGCCCACAGTAAGTCTGTATATAAATCTCATATCCTTATGCGACTGCAAACAAGTTTTTTATAGGTACATTGCTTTGCATCAAAATAACATTGTACTATTATTTTCAGAATAGTGATGATACTCGCGTGCTAATACCGGCAAATGCAGAGTTAATGCACAATCCAAAGTTTGAGGAACTCTTTGCCCCCACATATGGACCCGAGAATCCATTTCAGACACAGCAGATGAAAGCAAACCGCAATGTGTTGGCAGGGTTCGTGGAGAAAGCACATATAAGCGACTTTCAGTTTGAAAACCAGCGGCGAACCTTCACCAGCTATGGCTATGCGATGGATCCTTCCACAGATGGTGATGCTGACACTGCAAATTCACTTGTTTGTAAGTTAAATGCCAAATTTTAAAGTAGGCAGTTATATCTCTGTGTCAGACAGCACACAAATCTGAAGTTTTTTGTAATTGTATGGGAAATGTTATGAAGAATATAAGGGAATTTGTTACCATCTACCTGACATTGGACCAGACCCCGGCTTGTGGGAGTCAAGAGGATAGGCCTTTGCCCAGCAGTGGGAAAGCAAAAGTACCCCATTACTGATTTCAGCTCATTTATGACAATCCACGGCAGACAGGCCTCCTCTCACAATAAGAAGGCTTGTGTAGTTCTGTTCCCAGAGTTCTCCTGGTACTTTAGTATCTGTTTTTAGTCATTAAAACATAAAAATTCCTAGTGTCAGCAATGGTGGCACCCCCCGTGGAAGCAGAAGGCAAGACTGTGTTTGAGACAATAAAGAAGAGGCCCCTCGACAAGAAGAAACGCAACAAGAATGACAACCCAGAGGACATCACGGGGTTCCTCGGGCCCTGGGGGGGCTTTGTGGGGGAACAAAGGTATGATTCAAACTTTGTAATGTTCATTAGAGCATAATAATACAATAAACACCACTAAAATTGTTCTAACAGTCATCAAAGCCATCTTTTTTTTATCTTATATTTTATTGAGGCTTTGGTACACCAGCTGTGACCATGCCAGCTTTATGAGGAGACTAGGTATTAATAATTTTCGAAGCACTGCCTCCAGTGCTAGATTCCCTAGCAATGAAGGAAAGCCATATTTTAAATGCATCTTAACCAGTTGTTTGCCTTCCTTATTGCAGAAAAATGTTGGTCAAGTGTCTTGATAATCTCTTTAGAACAAGTATGATATGAATACTTGAATGTTTATGGCTTGGGCTGCGGGTTGAGTGACCGGATGGCCTAGTGGTTAGAGACCCTGACTATGAAGCTTGAGGTCCCACATTTGATCCTTGGTCAGATCAGATCTGTATGATGAATAGAAATGTTTGCTTTGAAGTCTTGGATGTTTATTATGTATTTATGTCTGTATGTATCAATATAAATATGTATATCCATTATCTAATACCCATAACAAAAGCTCTGCTTATTTTTGACTAGGTTAATGACAGCCATTGCAAGTAATAAAACCATTAGGATTGTTACTGTTGTGTTGAGTCATTTGTCAATTTCGACCAATCATAGGCCAGTAGCTTGTCTCTCATTGGTGCAGAATGACAGATAGACCTCACTTGGCAAAATACTCCTTGCCATAGTAGCAAGGGTGAAAGCCTTCATTAAAAAAAAAAAGATGACACCAGCAATCCTAGTGGAATTTTGACTTGAGATATCCCTTGTTAGTGTTATGTCCGTGTTTTTTATTTCCAGGGTGATGAAACCGGAGGGTGATGAAGCTAAGGAATTGGAGGAGATATTAGCGAAAAGGCAGAAGAGAGGGAAAGTCGATGACGACAAACCTTTGGAGGAGAAGAGTGTATTCCACAGTAAGTGCAGGCTAGAAAAAAAAATGTTCTGACGAATTGAGAACCTTCTCCTTTTTCTGAAGTTGGTTAAAAAACCAGGTGCGGTGTCGCGCACCGAGGGTTCAGTAACTAACGTTTTTCGGATTTTTTACGTGACTCTGTGTTGTGAGATCTTGCCTTGTGCCAAATTTCGTGATTCTAGGTCAATGGGTAGTAACCCTATAGGTTTTGAGTTTCGATTCACTTGGGATTGACAGACAGATGGACAATGAAGTGAGTGATCCTGATCCTATAAGGGTTGCATTCATAGGTATGGAACCCCAAAAGCTTAGTAGCATTTACTCCATTAGTATAGCAGGTTTAAGCTATTTACTTATGAATTAATAAAGTAAGTTTATTAACTAAGGAAAGGAGAACATTTTTAGAAAGTCCTTTTTCAGTTTTGAACAGCCATCAATTTCTGTTTTTGTTGTTACCTCAAAAAAAAACATCGTAATTATAACAAGAAAATGCCTATGCGAGGCAGTTTGGTGAAGACAAGACATGTCATGTAATGCCTGTATTTATAATTATTTTTTTAAACTTAATGTGTGTATGTTTGTGCAGTCGACAAAGCGACGGACTACCAGGGCCGCTCGTGGCTGGTGGCGCCGCGCGCCGAGACGCAGCTCCGGAGCGCCGCGCCGCCCGACAAGTGCTTCCTGCCCAAGGTATGTAATGTACTATTGTTCACTGGTGCTGTAAGAGGCGACAATGTGTGCGTAATGATTTACTGGATAGAAATCAATTTAGGTGCACTGTTGCAGACAGAAACGCAAATGTATTAAGTTATTAATGTGGCTGCCCATTTAAGGATGAAACATGTTTCGAAACGTAACGTAATGCATTACCAATGGAGTTTCAATGAAGGCTGTCGCGTATGAATTCGCCGCTAGAGGCGCTAGTGTAGTGAGGTCTAAATAAATGACAAATATTACTAAAAGTTCTGCTTGCCGGGGACTTTTCGCGGTTATTGTTTTGAAAGAGGGAGGCGAACGAGCAAGCGGGTCACCTGATGGTAAGCGATCACCGCCACCTGTGAGAACCAGCAATCCCAAGTGAGTCACTAGTCGGCCTTTAAGGAGGAACAGGGATAGAGGAAATCGGGGACCGGGCCTCCGGCACTCTCACTGACCGGACGAAACGCAACAGGGGTGCTGTTGCTTCACGCCGATTTTCTGCTAGAGGGTGGTACTCCCCCGGACGAGCCGGCCCATTCGTACGGCAGCAAATAGCTTCATTATGGCTCTCCCACTATAAAGTGTTGTAAATATTTTGCAATACTAAAGATTATTTATGCTTATGGCAATTATAATGAGTTACGGGTCAATGAATGTCAGTGTTTGTGAGAAAATTTTATCTTTCGGAAACTTATCCATGTCCGTTTTTTCCTAACAAAACGGGACTGTGCGGCACAGTGGTATGCTCGATACTTTTATGGTATCGTTCTACGGTATTAATTAAGATTTAAAATTACACTATTTTTCACCCCTGTAATAACAAATTTTGACAGCCATACTTCAGTACCTCACTCGATAGTGGCGCCAACTGGTGAGCACAACAACAGTACCCCTTATTGGGGTGTCACTGTTATGTTGTTACGAATGTTGCAAACGGGTCAATCAACTTTTAATTGCCACTCGTTGCCATGGACATGTCTCCTGGGTAACTCGTCTAAAATATTATTTTCTAAATCACCACTCCCCGAAAGTCAGGATTTGCATGCTTAGGAGATTAAGCATGAAGGAATTGGCATATATCTGGGCCCCGTTTCTCGAAGCTATTAGAATAATAATATTAGTGTTTTGTCTCGTAAATTAAAATGAAACAAAATACAAATATTATTACTCTAATAAGCTTCGAGAAACTGCACCCTGTTGAGAATCCTAACGTTTCATGGAGTCGTGATATTCACTAGGATCACGGATGGAGTGGTGCCTTAGAACATCTTACTTTAGACGAGTTACCCAGGGGACATCTCCATGGCAACGAGTGGCAAATAGAATAGAATAGAAAATATTTATGTTGAACAACTAAAACTAGAATTACATAACATTATCTTAGAATATAACCGTAGAGTACAGTTGCCACAAAAAAAGGACTCCACTCAGCATGTGTCATGGCACGTATAGTGCTATGACGCTGATTTTCAGATAAGTTGATTGACCCATATACTACTGTTCCAGGCGCACATCCACACGTGGAAAGGTCACACGAAGGGCGTGGCGGCGGCGCGCTGGTTCCCCAACACGGCGCACCTCATGCTGTCCGCCGGCATGGACTGCAGGGTCAAGGTACTGTAAAGAAATAAAATATGTTTATTAGAGACTAATTCAATACATACAAATACAATCAAAAATGATAACGGTACTCAAACAGGCACTGTGAACACTATTATTTAACAAAGAGAACTTGAAAACTAACGATTGAAAATACGTGAAAATTGTATTTCAATTTCAGTTTCATGTTGTAGTGGGAGGCCTCAAAGGTAGGTAAGTGCAGTCCAAAACTATGACCTCTGTTGAGCAATTTGTTAAAACCAAAAAAATAATTGTGGTCATTGTCAATTGTCAATACCTTATTATTTATGTGTAAGTTGTAATTTTTGTCCCTTTGTACGTCGGATTTTTTTACTATTTATTTTTTGTGGGTGGTAGTGACCTTGTGCGAGGTCTGTCCGGATACCACCATCTTACTCGCTAATCCTGCCGCTAAGCAGCAGTGCTTGCACTGTTGTGTTCTGGTACGGGGAGTAAGACAGCCGGTGTAATTACGGGCAATAGATGTATCTTAGCTCTCTAGGTTGGCGACGCATCTGCGAACCCTCCGGGGTTCCGGGTGTCTATGGGCTATGTGATCACGTACCATCAGGTGACCCACTTGCTCGTTTGCCTTCCTCGTCGTAAAAAAAATGGATTTAATGACATTGTAAATTATTTTTGTTATGTAAACAATAAACCACTCTCAGTTAGAATATTTTTTACGGTGGGACCAGACCCCTACTTCACCAAGTTTGCAAATGGTTTTGTGCGCCAGATCTGGGAGGTGTACGGCGCGCGGCGCTGCGTGCGCACGCACTTCGGGCACCGGCAGGCCGTGCGCGACGTCAACTTCAACAACAGCGGAGACCATTTCCTGTCCGCCGGTAACTATGCACGCGCTTACATCTTTTTTAGGATTCCGTACCTCAAAAGGAAAAACGGAACCCTTATAGGATCACTTTGTTGTCCGTCTGTCTGTCAAGACCCTTTTTCTCTGGAACGCGTGGAGGTAGCATGCCGAAGTTAATATCAAATACCCTATATGCCTTTGGTCCCTTGAAGCTGTGAAAAATTTAACATTCTAAGTCAACGCAATCAAAAGATACCGTCATTAAAATTGTTGTTTCTATACAAATTGCCGTACCCCGAAAACCTAAAGGGGTTGTTTTAGAAACTTGAAATTTGGTATGAAGGTAACTCTTATAGTACAACCATACAGATTTTTTTTTTTTTTTTTTTATACCACGTCGGTGGCAACCAAGCATGCGGATCGCCTGGTGTTAAGCAATTACCGCCGCCTAGGAACGCCTACAACACCAGAAGTGTCACTCGCGTGTTGCCGACCCTGCATAAACCTCTCTCAAAATTCCCAAAACTCTCAAATCCACAAAAAAATAAAAAATCTCGAAATCTTGAATTTTTATGTCTAAGTACCCCACACTGCGTACATTTTGCTTAGGTGCAGGGCTCTGCTAACACTGGACTTCTTAAAACACTGGGGAAAAGCGTTAAAATCTTTCTACGGAACCCTCGTGCGCGAGTCCGACTCGCTCTTGCCCGGTTTTTTTTAATGATTCAATGATAAAAGGCATACGGTTGCAGCGTACGACCGCTACATCAAGCTGTGGGACACGGAGACGGGCGCGTGCGCGGGCCGCTTCACGTCGCGCAAGGTGCCGTACTGCGTCAAGTTCCACCCCGACGAGGACAAGCAGCATCTGTTCGTGGCCGGCACCTCCGACAAGAAGATCATATGCGTGAGTGACACTTTGTGCACGATTAATTCTTTTTAAGGGGCCCTGAGCCAGACGCTGAAATGGCTGCATTTTAGAGCCTTACTGTATATTTAATGAAATGAAATGATAAAAACGAAATATAAAAATATGTTAACTATCTATAACAGCTCAAGTTGTTTTTCCACGTTTAATTTTTTTTTCGTATTTGATTACTTATTTCAATTCAATTCAATATTTTTATTTCAGACCAAAGATCCAATTTGTTAGTAATACATTATGATATCTGCATCACAAGTAAGTCGTAAATATTCAAGTCGCTATTCTGTCGCTACATCATAAGCATTAGTTGCTTTGACTTGTGACATACACCAATATACATATAGAGAATTTAATAGGCTAGGAGTTCTACGTTTAACATTATTATCTTACCCTTTTTATAATCATCATCATCAGCCTATTCACGTCCCACTGCTGGGCACAGGCCTTTATTTATAATACTTTAAAACTTTAAAATAAGTAATTTACGTATTCGGTGCGAATTCTGAACGAATTTTTCTTTTGCGAAAAGACGCGTTATTTGTGATAACACTGTGTAACATGAAGTTAGACCGATATTTAACAGATGTCGCCACTGGTTCACTAATGCTCATTTTATAAATAATTACTCGACAACTATACATTTAGAAACTTTGACACTTGACAAACGTGTGAAAAGACAAATTATTATTTTAAAAATATACTTATACTCAACCCCAATTTCTGGACGGTGTCGACGGAGCTCCGCTTCGCAGAGCTCCTATTTCGCGTACTTGAGGCGCTTCGCGCCTTGACGTAAGGTCTAACCTAACCTAAACCTATTGTAAGCCTATTCATTCTCTCCGTCAGTAAGTCTGTCTGTCCGCTCGAACGTCCTTAAAAGGGCTGAGTCTTTTAAAAGGTGACGGCGATTTAATATATTTTATTTAAATTAAATTAAACCAGTGACAAAGTAATATACCAAACGTTGGTAGGTGATACGTAAGTTGACTATTTGATATCGTTATAAAATAACCTATTTGACAAATTATACGATAAGAAATGAAATTTTGTGAAGTTATTATTCGATAAAATAAATTATTTGCGAAATCAGTAGTGATCGATTCGATTTATTGATTATTTTTGTTTTATTTTTATGAAACATTCATAGAATGAAATTCAACATACAATGACAATGCAAAGAAAAATTCGTTAAGCAGCTGGACTTGAACCAGCAACCTCGGTAATCCGTACCACGCTCCACCAATTAAGCTACACTTAACGTTGGTGTACCTAACGAATTTGTCAATGCCTTGTGTCATATTTTATTTGGAAGATCTCTCCTCAGCGCCATCTATGAGTAGCTTAATCAAGCATTCAAGCATCAAGCATTTTTCTTTGCATTGTCATTGTATGTTAAATTTCATTCTATGAATGTTTCATAAAAATAAAACAAAAATAATCAATAAATCGATTATTTTCATTGATTCAGAAAATAGCTCCATCTCTTGGCACTAATGCGTAACTGTAGAAGTTCCGTAGTGGGTCAGCTGCTTGATTAAGCTACTCATAGATGGCGCTGAGGAGAGATCTTCCAAATAAAATATGACACAAGGCATTGAAAAATTCGTTAGGTACACCAACGTTAAGTATAGCTTAATTGGTGGAGCGTGGTACGGATTACCGAGGTTGCTGGTTCAAGTCCAGCTGCTTAACGAATTTTTCTTTGCATTGTCATTGTATGTTGAAATCAGTAGTTGTGTAAAGATAATTTTAGGAATGATGCATTTGTTAATCGTTGGTTGTGAAACGAAAATTTGCTAAATGACTGGCGACAAAGTGATAGGACACCGTCGCCACTAAAACGACGTTGTTTAGTAGAGGTGAGGCGGGGTGAGGAAGGCGCGAAGCATTAAAGGTGTGGGGTGGGTTGCAGTGGGACACGCGCTCGGGCGAGGTGGCGCAGGAGTACGACCGGCACCTGGGCGCCGTCAACACGGTCACGTTCGTGGACGACAACCGCCGCTTCGTCACCACCTCCGACGACAAGAGCCTGCGCGTCTGGGAGTGGTCCGTCTATATATTTTTTTTTTGGTTTATTATTTTGGATGTTTAATAGGATCTTAGGTACTAGCTGTTGCCCGCGACTTCGCATAGATTTCCGTTATCGCTATCCCGTGGGAACTATACAATTTTCCCGAATAAAAAGTAGCCTATGTTATTTCTCAATATTCAAACTATCTTCTTACCAAGTTTCATACATTGGTGCAGCGGTTTTTCCGTGAAGAGGTAACAAACAGACAGATAGAGAGACAGAGTCCCCCATCTGCTTTGACCTGGAGACCCTATACATCTCCTGGTCAAAACGTGCCAGTAAAATAGTGTTCTGGTTCTGCTGTTCTAATAATTATTTTTTTACTTTCGTTTCTAAAATACTGTAATTTTTCTTCTTCTTTATTTTCTAATGATGCAGTGAGGTTTCTTTGTGTAATTCATCAGTGGTTACGTATTGTTAGAGCTAATGTAACTTGTTTAAAAAAAAATCCTTTGTGCCAAGTTTCTTGCGGCGCATTCTTCTTGCTAGTAGACTAAAAAAAATTACTTGTAAAAGAGCATTCAACTGCCTGTATTAAATACAGGCAGCTAATTTTGCTGAATAAAATTTTGTGTGACGGATGTTTAAATGTGTCTCGTTGGGTATGCGCAGGGACATCCCGGTGGACATGAAATATATCGCCGACCCGGCCATGCACTCGCTGCCGGCCGTCACGCGCGCGCCCAACGGCAAGTGGCTGGCCTGCCAGAGCATGGACAACAAGGTACGTGTCGCGGACACAGACACACAGACACACAGACATGCACTCGCTGCCGGCCGTCACGCGCGCGCCCAACGGCAAGTGGCTGGCCTGCCAGAGCATGGACAACAAGGTACGTGTCGCGGACACAGACACACAGACACACAGACATGCACTCGCTGCCGGCCGTCACGCGCGCGCCCAACGGCAAGTGGCTGGCCTGCCAGAGCATGGACAACAAGGTTTATACTATACGATCTACTAGCTTTTATTTAATTTGCACTGTTCGTATGTGAGTATGTACCTCTACTACCCGTTCCACGGAATATAAAAAAACAAGTGGAATTGGCTTACGCCTCGATTACTACCTGAACCGATGTCGCCAAAACCCACACAATCATAAAGCTGTATTGAGCTGGTATGAGAGGCCACCATAAGGGCCTTAGTGTATGGGTAAGCAAGTGGCACGGAATGTCAAGGCTCCGGGTTCGATGCCCGGGGTAGGCTGTTTTTCTGGTTTTCTATGTATTCTAGTTTCAGTGATTTTACAAGTTTAATATTAGATTCTAACCTAAAAAACCGCACAAGTAACATATTGTAACAAAATACGAAAAGATCAATCAATTTTTTGTTGCCACTCGTTTCCATGGAGAGGTCCCCTGGGTAACTCGTCTAAAATAATATATTCTAAGGCACCACTCCATCAAACGTTAAAATTTTCAACAGTTATATGCCAATTCCTTCATGCGTCATCTCCTAAGCATGCAAACCTCGACTTTCGGGAGTGGTGCCTTAGAAAATCTTATTTTAGACGGGTTACCCAGGGGACATCTCCAGGCAACAAGTGGCAATAAAAAGTCGATTGACCTATTTGGATGTTTACACCTACTTTTTTATGCTGAACACATTATGAATATGATATTTTGCGCGTGCGCAGGTGATAGTGTTCAGCGCGCTGAACCGGTTCAAGATGAACCGCAAGAAGACGTTCACGGGCCACATGGTGGCCGGCTACGCATGCGCGGTGGACTTCTCGCCCGACATGAGGTATGTACTTTTTTTTAACCCAAGAGGATATCTATGTATTTGTCTGTGGCATCGTAGCTCCAAAACGGATGAACGGATTTGGACGCGGTTTTTTTTAATCGAAAGCTAGTTTAATCGAGACGGTTCTTAGCTAAGTTTCATAAAAATTGGTTCAGCTTTTTTGAGATATTGAACTTTGAAATGAAAATGTCGGGGGGTTTTCTAAGTTGCTTAGGTTATATACAACGTGTTACAAAATCGTAAAAAATGTAGGGTTAGGGTTTGCATATATTGTATGAAAAAAATATTGTTTTTTTTTTTGTTTCTTACAGTGCAGCGATTCAAATATCGTAAATGGACTCTTTATAATGGACCATTTAATCCCTTTATTTTTTAAGGGTATTTTTGTAACATCCTGTATATGTTATTGTGGATGACAATAAAAAGCAGAATCACTAAATTACGCCACCGGTGTGGAATTGAAATAAATAAAAATAATATGCATTCATTTGTAAGTCCTTCGATTTGCGTAAACCCAGCGAAAACTTATGTTAATTCTAGTTGTATGTCACAACACAGATTGATTCACATTGTGTGCTAATCAATAGAATAAGAATTACTTTAGGAAACGTACCCATGCTACGTGACCCGTGCCCGTTTAGGGGGGCGGGGGAGGGGGTCCTCAAAATACCACAATACCACGCTTGGTCACTGGGGCGGGGGAGGGGGTCCTCAAAATACCACAATACCACGCTTGGTCACTGGGGCGGGGGAGGGGGTCCTCAAAATACCACAATACCACGCTTGGTCACTGGGGCGGGGGAGGGGGTCCTCAAAATACCACAATACCACGCTTGGTCACTGGGGCGGGGGAGGGGGTCCTCAAAATACCACAATACCACGCTTGGTCACTGGGGCGGGGGAGGGGGTACTCAAAATACCACAATACCACGCTTGGTCACTGGGGCGGGGGAGGGGGTTTAGGTTATTGTATTTTCTAGCGAAATCTTGTTTTTCGAGCCATATTTAAATATGACGCGTTGAGCGCTATTTAAACTCGCAGCAGGCAATACCGACGCGAAATAGCTATTTTTAATATTGTTGCTCAAAACGTGGTACTTTTTGTGGCTATTATATCGTGCCGAAAGTTAAAAGTTAGGTAATACGTGAAAACTAGAGGGGGAGAGGGCGGGTCTTGGCATATGCTACGGATGGTTACCAAGGGGGGGGGGGGCTAAACTCACTCGTTCACTCACACACACACACATACACACACAGGCATGTATTAATTAGAATAGCTCGTATTTAAATTAAATTAAATTAAGATAAGTACATTATATTAATTGTTACGTCAATCACTATGTCAACCGCACTCGCAAACGGCCAAGATACAGGCTCAGCCTAGTTTGGTCTCGGACGGATAACCATGTGTATATAAAATATTGTTCTTGACCAAATCAATTATTCATGATCTCAGTAGGAGTATCTTTTTTGTATTTTTTCTCCAATTTTTTTTTTATTTTTACGGCCATCTCGTTGAGCCTGGGTAAACTGATTAGTTTCGAAAGGGTGCGTTGTCCTCGGTTTACGAAGCAATCGCATAGATGGCGCTAGTCACTGCAAAAAGTGATAAAAACAATCTGAGATTTGAATACGTGGAAAAAATTCGGCCTTTCCCCTATGTCAATCGTGGTGTAGGGGTAAAGCATACGAGCCGGAGTGTCGAGGATCCGGGTTTGATTCCCGGGGTTGGCATTTTTCTGGTTTTTTTCTGTGTATTCATGTTTCAGTGAGTTTATAAAAAATATGATTCAAATAAATTATTTTGTATTTGTAATTATTTTTATAAATGTGTCACGTAGTATGGGATGGGTACGTTCTCTTATTATTGCGTAACGTTAGTGTGCGAGATGGAATGAAAATAGGTTAACTTATCGATTTATAGTGAAGAAACCACAAGCTTTTCCGTCTTACTGTAAAATTTTACTAGGTTCAGGTTTTAGTTTTATTTAGTATCACCTGTCTGTGTGTATGTCTGTTTGTGTGTAAGCAAATCGTGCAAGTAAAATTTGACCCACTTAAGGCGTTACGCGGGCTATCTATCCATGCTCGTTCAATACTTATAATAGAGGCTTCATTTCAACACATTATTAAATACAAAGATGAATTACATGAACTCTGAACACAACACACTCTGTTTCTTTGGCAGTCGCGTAAGAAATGTGATTGTGAACATAATCCTTGATAGTAATATCTGTAGCGGAGTGAAAAGAAATATTGTAACTGTGATTACTGGTTCTTCATTTTGGTTAGATAAAAATCGAATCTAGACTCTAATTTCTTACCCAGAGCCATGCGTTTTGAGCGTTTCTTGTGAACATTCGTTGACGGAAAACAATCTTTGTCCAGTGAAGTTCTCGTGGTTCCTGAGGTGAACAAAGTTTAAATAATGCACAGATTCATCATCGTCATCATGTCAGCCGAAAGACGTCCACTGCTGTACATAGGCCTCCCTGAAGGCTCTCCACTCTGACCGGTCTTGTGCTCTCCGCACAGATTATTTAAACTTTAATCACCATGTAGTAACCATTTTACAAATAATTTGTTACGTAACAAGTCTTCATGTTGTTTTCGATTTATTTGTCACTTGATAAGAAATATAGCAACTGGACATGACACAGTGATTTTGTTTGCAAATCACGCTTCGATTTATTTGAACCGTTAGGCATGACATTGCGTTTACAAATATGGCGTACTAACTAAAAAAAAACCTGACAAGTGCGAGTTCGACTAACGTTGAGAGGGTTCCGTACGCTAATTACTTATTTAAATTCGAATTTCTTATGTTACTTTTAATGCCATAGATTTGTTATAGGTTTATAGGTTTTGTTGTAAGAACAATATTTTTGTATTTTGGGGGGTGGGGGGGGCATAGTAAATTTTCGTTAATTTTCTTAAATAACTTCAAAGCTGTTTATCTTAAAATTGTACATAAATACTTGGAATAGGTATTCACAGTGAGCCCTTTCATTTAATATAGATTGCTAATCTTTTTTTTTTCTAATTTACCTCCCAAAAGTTGCTCCCATGTTTAAAATTCATTACATTACGTAATACGTCCAATTTTGGGTCACCGACTTACAAATGTGTACCATATTTCAACTCAGTCGGTCCAGTAGTTTCGGAGTAAATTGGCTGTGACAGACGGACAGACAGACACGCGAAGTCATCCTATAATATAAGGGTTCAGTTTTTCCTTTTGAGGTACGGAACCCTAAACAGGACGGCTATGCAAGCTATTATGAGCGGACGATGCGAGACACTGCTATTTGTAGCACCCCTAAAATAATCTTACATGATTAGGATACGCACTTGTTTAGTTAAAAGTAATCCAGGCCTCTATTTCAGCATCTTTACAATTGTCAGTTTTATATGACAATGCGAACTACATTTCTTTGACAGTATGAAGCGCGCTAAAACAAAAGCTCTTCAAGTCAGCAGTTGACACCGAATCGGCATTGAAAAGTGACAATTGTAAAGTTGGTGAAATAGGGGCCAGAGCGCCTAGGTAGGTAATCGACGAGCCAATAATACGTCTGGACCGCGTTCGCGTTAACGTGTCAAATACTATGAGAATGGTATGTCGCCAATATGTGCCGCTATAGGCTGCCGATTTGCCAATAGTAGTTGAGACTTTAACGCGAACGCGATCGAGACGTTTTATTATGTCAAAAATTACACTACAAGCTCTGTGTGCACAGACAAGTAAATAAATAAATATCATGGGAGAATTTACACCAATTGAGCTAGTCCCAAACTAGGCAAAGTCTGTACTATGGGTACTAGACAACGGATAAACATACTTATATAGATAAATACATACTTATGTACATATTAAACATCCAAGACCCGAGAACAAACATTCGTATTTATCATACAAACATCGACCGGGCATCGAACCCAGATCTCAAGCTTCATAGTCAGGGTCTCTAACCACTAGGCTATCCGGTCGTCGAATGTGTCAAATCATCATCATCATGTCAGTCGAAAGACGTCCACTGGCATAGGCCTCCCCCGCGGCTCTCCAATCCGACCGGTCTTGTACTTTCCGCATCCGCCGCGGCCGCGATCTTTACTAGGTCGTCGCTCCATCTTGTTGGAGGACTACTGAGGGTCGAGCACGACTTTACGAATGCTGCGTAACGTTACGGTTATCGTATCGAGATCGAGAAACCTCATACTAAATTTTAGTTCCAAATAAGCTCACGGACGGGCGCTGTTCCAAACGTCATACAAACTCGACAACTTTTACTATTCAAGTTTACGTGACGCAGGTTTCGAAAAGTGGTGCTCGACCCTCCGACAGCTCGTGTCCTGGTCCACGGACGCCATGAAGTTTCAAATGGTCTGAAGCTTTTCGACATTTTCAATTGATAACATTTCATATTTTTGAGACTATAATTTTCTGCAACCTACTTTAAAAGAGGAGCAAACCTACGATTTTTAATTTTCATTAGGATTTGTAATTAATTTATTATTAATTTATTAAAAGGTACTTATTCCAAAAGAACGTATCTCCGAAACTACGCTAGGATGGATCAATTGCCTTTGTCTTGTCACGATAAAAAAAAACAAAACCCAAGATGTCATATCTGACATTGTCAAACATAATATGCGTCATGTCAAATTATTGTTGTGCTTGTGGTTTGTTTGAAAAAGGCAAAGGTATTACACCTATTCTTGCGTAGTTTTAGTAGAATTGGTAATTTTATTTTATTCTCTTGTATTTAAAAAAAAAGTAATATTGAATTTTTATAAATATAGTGGTGTGTTCAGGAGGCCCTTTCGATACCTATGTTAATTTCCAGGTGTGAAAAATATGAAATGTTGTCAGCGTTATCATGTTACATTTCGATAGCATACGTCAATGCTATACATTGTCATCGGCTACTTTGTAAGATCAAAGTTTGTCATAATCCTATGCAATGTTCGAGTTGAGCATCAGCATTATTGTTGCTCTCTCTTTTTCCGTCTATTTTGCATTTCCAGTTTGCTACCAGAGGTCACCTTATCAGATTGACGGATAGACAACTCGTGTATAATCTATATATATATATTTAAAACAAAGTAGGTAAGTAAGTAAACGCTTTTTTGTACAGAAAATACAGAAATAAATAAAAGTTACAAACAGTGAGATACAAGTATAAAGTCGTGTTAGTTACACCATTTCCAACTCAAGAACGGCTGCACAAATTTTTATGATCTTTGATTTATTAGAATTGTCTTGACTCCGAATAGCTGAATAACTTATTAAAAGACAGGAAAAATTCATGAAAAAACAGTGTCATCATTCATCTACTAATTGTAATACAATTGACATAAATAATGTTTTATTTATTTGACATGATGACATGAAATGTATATTTCATCAATTTTTGTTATTTGACATTTGGAGACCATATACTTATTATTATACTTATTATTTGACCGTGGAGGCGTTTTACACCTCTGCTGATTTTAAATTTAGTTTAAATTGACCCTAGAGACTATACATCTCTAAGCCATTTAGATTAAGTATTATATTATAGTATTAATTCTGGGACCCTATACATCCCTTTGTAATTTAAATTTTCACAGATATTTGACCTGGAGACCCTATACATCTCCTGCTCAATTAAAACGTACCAGTAAAGTAAAGTGTTCTGGTTTGGCTGTTCTAATAATTACTTTTTACACTTGTTTCTAAAATGCGGTATTTTTTTTCTCTCTTAATCTTTTAATGACAGAGTGAGGTTTCTTTGTGTAATTTGTCTGTGGTTACGTATTGTAAGAGCTAATGTAACTTGTTTTTAGAAAAAATGACTTTGTGCCAAGTTTCTTGCGGCGCATTCTTCTTGGCAATCATGATCTTTCCGAAAGCGCTGGTTTCGGACGAGCGTCTCGCTGCCGCATTGTCGTGCGCTCCCAAAGGAAGGACTACGAATTAGTCTGAAACATGTCGGGCTAAACTCAACTTATATACAATACAAATATTCTTTATTGATAACCACAAAACAGTACAAGGAGATTAAGGGAAAAACAGGTATGGTAACAATAGGCGGTCTTATCGCTTAAAGGCGATCTCTTACAAACAACCAAAATACAGGAACCAAGATGAAGAGGCTAATACCTACGTGAGCGATCCGTTTTTAATTCATTATAGTGTCATCATTAGTCATCACCAGTCTTTTTTTTTACTTCCCACTGCACAGGCCTCCTCACACAAGAGGGCTTGGGCTATATAAAAATAATAATGAAGAAAATTAGTTTTCTCATTTTTTTTCTATGGAACGGCATATGGCGTTACGAAGTTCCCTGGGTCGGGTAGTATCATACATTATATTACAGATATCGTTTTGTTTGTTGGGCCAAGTGTTTTATTTGATTGCAAATTTTTGTTGAAACATTTACAAATCAACCTGATAAATAACTTGTCATATAAACAACTGAAAACGATCTTAGCAATCCGGTTAGGTTTTCCTTGCGATAAGATAGATTAGATATTGTGTTATTCATAGTTACTGAGTTAATACTTATAAGAACAACGACACGGAATTCATTCGGCGTCCTTTAGACTTACTGAGTCTTTAATAATTTTATGTTTATTTAAAAGCTACACTGCTCTTACAATTATTATATGTCGCTTGACAATTAACTTAAATTAAAAAAGTAAGTACATATTGTTAACTAGCTGTTGCCCGCGACTCCGTTTGCGTAGAATTCGGTTATCGCTATCCCGCGGGAACTATACAATTTTCCGGTATGAAAGATAGCTTATGTTTTAATCTAGGGTATAAGCTATCCCCATTCCAAATTTTATCCAAATCCGTCTAGCCGTTTCAGCGTGAAGAAGTAACAAACATACTCACTCACTCACGAACATTCGCATTTATAATATTAGTAGGATTTAATGTCGGCTCTAAGTGCGACAGTTATTCAATTAATGTACCACTACCACATTATTTTTTTAATAAAATATTTGTTTAAAGTCGTGGAAATCACAAGCTGAATAAATAAATATCCATCTCTTGTACCTACACATACGTACATAGCAACGTGACTTTACCACGCCAAAATTGGCCTCTTTCATTGGCTGACGGCCATCCTCGCCCGACCAATCAGACATCGTCTCACTAATGAACGACGGGCCTGGCTGTATGTATTCTTATCCGAGATTAGATAGTTGTTACTATTTCTATTATGTTTAATCCTCCTAATATACAACCTACATACAGTCTTTAATCCCCGACGAAAAAGAGGGGTGTTATAAGTTTGACCTGTGTATCTGTCTGTGGCATCATAGCTCCCAAACGGAAAGACCGATTTCGATGCGGGTTTTTTAAATCGAAAGCTAATTTAATCCAGTTGGTTCTTAGTTAAAATTAAAATCGGTTAACCCGTTTTGAAATATTGAACTTTGAAATGACAATGTCGGGCGGGGGTTTCGACTTTTCTAAGTTGGTTAGGTTTTTTATTTTATTTTGTGTTTTAGTATTATTTTATTCACTTAATTCATTATTTTGCTTTGAAAACTTCCTCCTTAGAGTAGAGCCTCACAAAAGGGGTTTTCCTAAATCACTATAGACATGATGAATAAAACAGGAAATGTAACAAGCATTAATTAAAGAATGTTCAATGTCCTGTTATAAAACAAAGCGTCATTTATGTAAACATAAAACAACAGACCATTTATCCGCGTACGTAACTCAGTCAGTTCAGTTAATTACAATACCTATGCTCGGTCACGCTTAAATACAATGGCAGAAGTTGTCTCTGACCATTCTGTTAAGAGGAATAAATAAATCCGACGACTGGATAGCCTAGTGGTTAGAGACCCTGACTATAAAGCTTGAGGTCCCGGGTTCAAATCCCGGTCGGGGCAGATGTTTGTACGATGAATATGATTGTTTGTTCTCGGGTCTTGGATGTTTAATATGTATATAAGTATGTATTTATCTATATAAGTATGTTTATCCGTTGTCTAGTACCCATAGTACAGGCTTTGCCTAGTTTGGGAGTAGGTCAATTGGTGTCAAATTGTCAAAATAAATAAATAAATATAATGAGACAGTTGACACCAATTCACCTAGTCCTAAACTAGGCAAAGCCTGTACTATGGGTACTAGACAACGGATAAACATACTTATATAGATAAATACATACGATACTTATATAAATATTAAACATCCAAGACCCGAGAACAAACATTCGTATTCATCATACAAATATCTGCCCCGACCGGGGATCGAACCCGGGACCTCAAGATTCATAGTCAGGGTCTCTAACCACTAGGCTATTAGGTGATCAATTAAAAAAGCCATTAAACAGACAGACACACATACTGATAATATTGATCTTATTTGGAAAAATCGTTGATCTGGGGCAAAAACCAGAGAGTAAACAGTCGAGTATGTTGGTATGGAAAAATGACCGCTAATGCTATCTCTTAAACCACCTTTTTTTCTGAACTTCAGGATGCTGTAAAATTCGTATGAGACTGTCTAAGGGTGTTACGACACCAATCGAACGATTTCGATCGATCTCGATCGTTTAGTATATCACACAAAGCTACCACACTAATCGATCGCAATCGTGTGGTAACACCCTAACATAGTATCTACAGGTCCGTTCGAAAAAAAAACCGTCCAAGTGCGAGTCGGACTCGCGAACGAGGGTTCCGTAGAAAGATTTTAACGCTTTCCCCAGTGTTTTAAGAAGTCCAGTGTTAGCAGAGCCCTGCTCCTAAGCAAAATGTACGCAGTGTGGGGTCAACTTATATTGGTCTACAAAATCTACAGGCAGACATAAAAATTTAAGATTTTGGGACATTTTAGAGTGGTTGTGCTATAAGAGCTACCTTCATACCAAATTTCAAGTTTCTAGGACAACTGGAAGTACCCTTTAGGTTTTCTCAGTACGGCGATTTGTATGGAAACCACCTTTTTAATGACTGTATCTTTTGATTGCGTTCACTTGGAAGGTTGATTTTTTCACAGCTTCAAGGGACCGCAGGGTTGAGTATTTGATATTAATTTCAGCATGCTACCTCCACGCGTTCCAGAGAAAAAGGGTCTTGACAGAGAGACAGACAGACGGACAAAAAAGTGATCCTATAAGGGTTCCGTTTTTTCCTTTTGAGGTACGCAACCCTAAAAACACCTGCGGTTTGGACGCTGACCACGAAAAGTAAACCACCTTCGAAGTGAGCCAGAATATGACGTAACCACGACGCGCTATACCAATGATAGAAATAACAAAACATCATCAACGTACGTATTGTGAATTACCAAATGACCTTTCAAATTCTGCCGCATAACTTATCGGCCGTAATTACTTTGATGTATAAGCGCGCTTCGTAAAGGCATCAAAGAAATTGCGAGAAAGTAAAGCAGCCGTGTATGGTAAAGCCGATGGGCTACTTAAAATCGGTTATGCCTACCCGTTTAAAGCTAAAGGGTGATACGTGGATGCAGAGATGCTTTCCGATTTGGATCTTTAAACAGGTGTACGGGAGTGCCAAAATAGTGTGATGATTTTTTGGTTATACTCATTTGTTTTATCGTATTGTCGCATTGTGCGCGGAGTCGAAACTTTCACTACATCTACACGGCCTCGTCGTAAAACATCCTTAAAACATGTCATGGGAAGCAATAATATGTATACTAAGACCTTATGTAACCATATGTTCATTGTGAATAAATAAACATTTCATTTCATTTCATTTCAAGGCCTATGCCTAAGGTCAACTACGCAGCGATTGTGTCGCTTGTACATATGTCACCCAGATAAATCATGAGGTCACAAATTATGTCACTAATTGCGGTTTTTTTACCCAACTGCCTAAGGAGTGTTATGTTGCTTATGTTGTTCGAGCGTATGTATATATGTATGTCTAATTCTTTGGCACGCTCTACAGCCTAAACGGTTCCGCGGATTTCAACAAATGAGGTGTCTTCAGATTCGTCTCAGTTGTGGGAGTCACATAGGGTATATTGTTTCCTAGAATTTTATTCGGGTTTTCTGCTTTTTAATATTAAGTTGGTTAGGTTATTCAAAACCGCCTTCAAAAAAACCCTCAGTAAAAAAACATAAAATAATCCCCAAAGAGTTTCATGGCCTAGCAGAAATATGAAGTTGGTGCGGTGCTAGCGGAATATTCTTGGAATGAAGCACCGACTTCATATTTCTGCTAGGCCATAAAACTCATGGCTTTTTTGGGGATTATTTTATGTTTTTTTTTTCTGAGGGTTTTTTTTGAGAGCGGTTTTACTTTTTTAACCCCTGACGAAAAAGAGGGGTGTTATGAGTTTGACCTGTGTATCTGTGTATCTGTGTGTCTGTGTATCTGTCTGTGGCATCATAGCTCCCAAGCGGATTGACAGATATAGATGCGGTTTTTTTTAATCGAAAGCTAGTGTGATCGGGATGGTTCTTAGCCAAGTTTCATTAAAATCGGTTCACCCATTTTTGAAATATTGTACTTTGAAATGATAATGTCGGGGGTTTTTCAACTTTTGTAAGTTGGTTAGGTTATGTTAAAAGATTTTTTATTTCACAATTTTTAGTTACGTTAATATTTAAAATATTATCCTCCAACTCCTAACCTTAAGTTGTACCTTTCATCATCTCCTCATCAACACGAGATGATGACTACCAGACGCAAGTATTTGTATAGCTTTCGAAAATATATGAAACACATGATACGTCCCTGTAAAATTTAAGGGTTGCCCTCGATTTCCCTGGGATCTCATTACCAGATCCTGAATTGGTGACAATGGGACCAACTATAAAGTATACCCTTTCAAAACAAAACAAGAATTTTTGAAATCGGTTCAGCCGTCTTCGAGTAATCGGGGAACACGCATAAAAAATATATATATTCCGATGAATTGAGAACCTCCTCCTTTTTTTGAAGTCGGTTAACAAGCATCGATGGTAAAACCGTTGCAATTGAGTTCGGAAGTTTTTCCTTGTAGACTTGTTTCCTGGTGCATGATGTTGCCTATTGAAAAACCGGAGAGTAATTAGTTGTTGTTTTTTTTTAAATTGTTTGCGAGAAATCGGAAATTCTTAGGCGTCCGGGTTACTTCAGTGGGGCAGTATTACATTAGTTTACAAGGAAGGAGTTACTTTATTACATAAATAATAATTAAATAATTCGTGGGTCAATTGACACCAATTGACCTAGTCCCAAACTAGGCAAAGCCTGTACTATGGGTACTAGACAACGGGTAAACATACTTACATAGATAAATACAAACTTATATACAATATTAAACATCCAAGAACTGAGAACAAATATTCGTATTTATCATACAAACATCTGCCCCGACCGGGGATCGAACCCGGGACCTCAAGCTTCATAGTCAGAGTCTCTAACCATTAGGTTATCCGGTCGTTATTATTGGTAGGCAATTTTGGACAGAGGCATACTTTATTGCATGTGTAATTTTATCTTCCCCATTGTCTGGCAGGACATCGCCGTCAAATGTTTTTAAAACGAGTTTTTTTGTCTGTAATAAAAAGTAAAAAGGCGTTTCGAAGTCGTTTTTCGTTTCCTAAACAGACGATGGCACATTACTATTGGTTGCTTGGTTAATGTGAGTAGGTAGGTTTGTGAAAATATAAACATACAGAACACAACGTGAAAGAATGTTCCTCGTTGAAAATGATGTTCTGATGCTTTCACGATATTGCTATTAAAATTTTATATTTGAGCATTATATTTGCGGTTGTTAAGATATTTATTTTATTACGTATAGGAAGAAGAAACTATACTTGTTTGCTCTTGGACGAAACGGCCGAAAAATCTAAATTTTGAATTTCAAGGGGTTCACCCTAAAGAAAAACTTTTTTTTTTTAAACAAGTGACGAGTTTCTGTAAAATACTACTTAGTGATTACTTACTTACCTGGTCATCACTTCTATGTCTGTCTGCATTGCAATGTCTTCTACCTTTTGTTGTTGTTGTTTGTTTGTTTTTACAATACACGTTTCTTGATAACTAAATTTTATGATTTTCATTTAGGTAGGAAACTGTGCTTGTTATATTGTTATTATCTTGATTTTTGTGTTTCATTTTGTTGTTAGTTTTAGAGTTATGTAAGTATTTTGACCCAATTTCACTGATTTCTGGCGCAATCCTTGCTAGGTATAAATATGAAAAAATATGATGAAAAATAGTAAATTTTTGATTCTAGCAAAAGTTCCTATCTCCAGACTAAAATAAAAACTATTCTCGATAAAAATAAGTGTCCATTTTAATTTGTCATTCCTTCCATTTAATTTGTGGCTTTAACCGTTAATTTTCCGCTTTCTACAAATTCCTTGTTTAACTGTAAAATTCTTGTAGTCGTAGTGCAAGAAATTAAATTAGAAGTTTATGGAAAAAACATTTATACAATAAATTGCCGAAACACATAGAAAAATGTCATTTGAGCCAGTTCAAAAGGGTCCTTACTGATTGGTTACTAAGTAAATGTTTTTATTCCGTCAAGGAATACTTTGCGGAATAAAAACATTTATTATAAGGTATTATAAATTTTAAGTCAATAGGTTTAGGTTTATTCTCATAAAATTTTCTAGGGCTGTGATAGTATAATTTAAGGACTATTGAAATATTTAATTTCTGTTATGCACGCAATGAACTTAGATACTTAGGTAATTGATCTCATGTAGTTACTAAGCCGAGTTTACCTGTACGTTAATATAGTATTTGTTAAAAAATTTGCATGCCGATGAGGCAGAACGCTGTGTTGGTTATGTACTCACCTGTGTAACTTATGACCTGTATTCTCGCAATAAAAATATTTCATTTCATTTCATAAACCAGGTTCCAAAAAAGTACACAATAAGTATTATGTATATATGAAATAAAAATATCGCAATTAATACATTAGTTACTTTCAGAGGTAGGTAACACTATTTAAATAATATCCTTTTGTTTGAAGCCAGTTAAAAATAACATTCAAACAGGTACCTAGCTTAAGTAGTTTCGGCTCTACATCCATGACTCAGATATATGTTTTACCTTTGACATCCTTTTGTTCTATAGCCTCGTAACATAACAAAGATCAATGTCACCCTATCGCAATAACATTTAAATCGATACATAATCAGTAATACCAAGGACCATAAAACCAAGAGGACTGCCAGTATCTATACGATGTGGCGTTCCTTTAAAATAATAAGCCTGCTGTAGCTAGTTTTACTACGCAGGGGTCTCTGTACCATTCATTTCGTATGACATTTAGACCTCTGGCTAACACAATAGCGCCATCTAAATTAGTTTTTTCTTTCAGTTCATAGATGGCGCTATTGTGAAATAGCTACAGCAGGCTCATTATTTTACAGGAACGCGACATTGTATAACCATTGGCAGTCATCTTGGTTTTATCGTCCTTGGTAATATGTATCGCCGCTCACCAACTATATCTGATTGCGATAACGTTCTATGATTGACTTGGTCACGCTGCTTTCTCTAAATTAGATAATCAAGGAACAATGCTTCGTCGGAGTTATACTGTTACGTTAATAAACAGACCATAGTCTCATATTCAACAAATTCCATCACTATTCATTTAACTTGTTTTGATATTAAAAGTAATAAAAATTTACTTTAAAGAAACAAGTAGGTAAACGAAGGAAATTACAATAAATGAAATCATAAACTAAATGAAAACTACGATTAAACATCTCAGAAAAATAACTAGTGACCGTATTTAACTGTATTCGTAGAACATGCGACGAGAGTCCATTTTTCTAAAATAAAAAAAAACCTGATCGCTTTTAAACTTTATCCACGACTACTTTTCAATGAATCTGCAGTAGATTCTCAGTAAGAACAATTTGATGGTAATTTAATCTTAAATTCACAAATAATGTCAGGATTCGTCTCTAAGTTTGTTCGAAGTATTCAAGTGTCTGCCTGCCCCGTTTGATTGATGACACGACACCTCATGTTGGTAACCACCATGTTATGTAACAGGCGTTTTTGTTACATCTTACCTACTAACATGTTTTATTTTAAAGTAAGTACCTTAGTGGTAAAATGCCAATGCACAATCACGTACCTTCACTGGAATGCAAATATACGTCCCTTAGGATCATTATTACGGGATTCATAGGTAATATTTATAAATATCTTAAATTTTTAAACCTAAAATATGATATCATGTCTAGCCAAGTGGCCATTCCCACGTTACTGGCCACTTTGCCAGTATAATCTGTAAGAGAATGAAATGCTGATATCATGTGCTTAAATTAAAATGTATAGATCCAGAATTGTTACCGAGGGCATACCGAAAGTATTCAAACTAATTATCGCCACACAAAATTGGTTGCCAGTAAATAACTGGATGACATTTTCTGAAGTGGCCAGATAGTGGCAATTTACCCCATGGAATACTACAAATTTCTCCAATCTATACCAAGTCCATTTATAAATAAGTAAGTAAGTAAACACTTTATTGTACAGAAAACAGAACAAAAACACAAGTTACAATAATCAAATTCGAGTACAAAATTCAAGTAAATAGTTTATCTATTTACCTTAACTTATCGATTCTAAGGAGGTCAGCATATTTACGTCAAAGAAACTAAATTGAATAATCAAATAATTACAACAATTATAAGATATCTTGAACCATTTGCATAACCCGAACAGTCGATAATGGGCTCGCTCACACACCAATAGTCAGAATACATGCTATATAGTGTGCAGCCGAATTACTTCGAGGTTTTGTGTTTCAAGATATTTAAATAATATATGAATTCATTGTTTTGAAACCTGATAAATTTTCATGGGTACCTATTAACTTATCGCTTCCAAAAATAATAAGATTCTCTATTTGGACCTATACCTAACAAGCCAGCGTTTCAACTTTCCAACTCAGTAATACCTATACTTCAGCGACACAAAATTTGGCCCAGTCTACCTACATGCAAAATTACATACCTACATTACATACATTTACATATACAGTCAAGGAATTTACTTTCCAACCCACCTAAGGTTCAATATCGTACAGCAAACTTTTACCATAAGAGCTAGTTAGAGCACGACTTAATAGAATTTTCGACCTTGATGTATTGCGAATTTCAAATAACATTTCAACGAAATGAGTAGTAAATAAAATTCCTTGACTGTACATATATGAGAGCCACATTTTTCACCGCTAAGTTATTTTACCATTAACTTTTTGCCGGATGACAACCACTTAGTTCTCTTATTTGTGCAAGAAACAGTAAAATTGTATCGTATTGTATTATAAAATTGGCAATTTTATCATTTATTGGTTTACCTGGATTATTGAGTTCTCAATACTTCCCAAAACGATATAGGCGCCGAAATTGGCGGAGTGCCATCTCACGTTTACTTTATATTGATTGATTTATTTATTAATCAGAAAAACTTCCCAATGGCCGCTGTTAAGGCGATACTTTTAGGGGCGGAGCTTATTCACTCAAGCGGGACAACGCTATCCAGTGACGCATGTGTCAATAGAAAGAGCTATGTCGAAATGCGCTTCAAACGCATTGCGTACGGGCTAAAGCGTTTAAAATTGCTCTGGGTAGGATTAAGGGGAAGTATTGATTTGATTTTTGCCTAACCAATAATTACTTTTCTTACCGCAGCAATTACAATATTCCTACAGAAATTATAAAAGCGCCGAGGCAGGCCTAACTAAACAATATTTCTGTCGAGGATTTTGTTCACAATCATGTTTTCACCGTTGGGGTCTTAAATCAATATAGACATACATATATATTCTTTAATTATGGGTTGAAATATTAAACCTTTATTTCAAATGTTGAATGAGACGTTCAGAATTTATATCGAGCATTAATTAATACCCAGGTAGCGCCTTAAGAAGGTTATTTGGAAAATCACAGAGGTGTTAATCGTTATTTTAGTGGCTTATCTGAAACAAAACCAATCACTCAGGATTCTCGATAGGTCTATTTATAGAAACCTACGTTTTTGAACCCAGTGCGGGTTCCCATCATAGACGCGATTGAGACTTTCTTGTGTCAAAATTACACTAGAGGCTCTGATCGTCTGTAATCAACGGCTAACGGGTGTCAAATAGTATGAGAATTGTTTATTGTCGATACGTGCCACTAGTGGCGCTGCTAATGTGCCCATAGTAATTCGGACGTAAACGCGAACGCGATCGAGACGTTTTTTGACCGTTGATTAGACTAGTTAAATAACGTTACTGGGATTTGGAACGATTGTTGGCAGTGAAATTAAAGTTGCAAAAGCTCGATTTGTTTTTACACGAGGAGATATCTTGCTCGTGTGGTGTAATAGAGTTTTTTAATTTAAATAACCGTTAAAATGAAGCCACGCATCAGCTTTAATTTATAATGGCGGTCAAAACGATTACTTACGCAGTTTTTCCTGCTCAGCCACGGGTTGCCCGTCATCTGAGGCCCGAGTATGAATATTCGAAACCTGCGTCACGTAAAATCGAATAGTAAACGTTGTCGAGTTTGTATGACGTTTGGAACAGCGCCCGCCCGTGAGCGTATTTGGAAAAAAAAAATAGTATGAGGTTTCTCGATCTCGATACGATAACCGTAACGTTACGCAGGATTCGAAAAGTCGTGCTCGACCCTCTGAGATGCAAAATGAAATGCGCATGTTTGACAGAATAATGTAACGGTTTTCGGAATAGCGTCTGCTGAAACAAATTCGTTTTAAATGTTGTTAGGTCTGAATTACAGATTGAGCAGTTTCTTTGAGATGAGATCCCATTTACTCAGCGTCGGCTCCAGCCTTTGATCACGGTAGAGCGAGGTTATAATTTGTTTTTGGCGAATATCGAAACTACATTTTGGAGCCTCTTGTCAAGTGAAAATGAAAAAAAAAAAAAAGTTTATTGTTCGAAAAACATACAACATAAAAACCGGATTCTGTGCCCTAAGCACGACTTGTCGAATCCTGCGTTACGTTACGGTTATCGTATCGAGATCGAGAATACTCATACTAAATTTTAGTTCCAAATACGCTCACGGGCGGGCGCTGTTCCAAACGTCATACAAACTCGTTATAGTTTACTATTCGATTTTACGTGACGCAGGATTCGACAAGTCGTGCTTAGGGCACTGGATCCTGTGCTAGGGGTCCCTGTGTTACAGGATCCAGGTAGTATAAACAAGACTGAACAGGACATTGACAAAATCCTACACCTAAAGTCCTAAAGTGACTACACTAATAACGTAATGTAATAACCAAAATAATAGAATACCTACGTGTACCTACTCTACTGCTTGTAAATAAATAAAACTTTAACCTAAATTAAAAAAATGGTGTGGTCATGTTTGTCGTTTTGTTTGGAGACCGGATAGCCTAGTGGTTAGAGAACCTAAACCGGCCTAAGAAACTTGAGGTCCCAAAATCCACCCCCTTTCGGGGCAGGTTTGGTCTCGGGTCTTGGACGTGTAGGTAGCGACCCTAGTGCTATACGCGGGATGACGTCATCACTGTTCTAAATCGCGCTAACGAAGTGTCTCATGTCGGATGCATAAAATACAACTTTGAACTCTCCTCCTTCGAACTCTCTTCCTTCCGTCTCCAGGCTGGCTGTCTGGCGAGAGATCTCTCTATTGTGGTCTTCCCCGCACAGATGTTTAATTTGGGTCAATCAACTTTTCATTGCCACTCGTTGCCATGGAGATGTCCCCTGGGTAACTCGTCTAAAATAAGGTTTTCTAACACCCCACTCCCTCGAAAGTCAGGATTTGTATGCTTAAGAGATGAAGCATGAAGGAATTGGTATATAACTGTCGAAACTCCTAACGTTTGATGGAATGATGGAGTGGTGCCTGAGATAATCTTATTTTAGACGAGTTACCCAGGGGACATCTCAATGGCAACGAGTGGCAATGAAAAGTTGATTGACCCATATGTATTTAAGTAAGTATGTTTAAATTCGTTGTCTAGTAAACATAGTTAAGGCTTTGCCTGGTTTGGAACTACGTCAATTGGTGTCATTGATTGTCCCATGTTTGTTTTAAATTCGTAACAGAGTATTGTTTACCATATTTTTTAAGCAGCCGCGGCCACATTTCGCCCCAGTAGGCACACAGCCGGCGCGTGACGGTCGAGACTCGTCTTTGACGTGTGAATCAGCATAATCACGATTAATATGCAGTAATACTGTTGTTTGTATCCAATAAAGTGGAATAACAAGTGTTTCTATTGCTTTTGGGGTTTGGATTTTCTGAATTGACATCAGAAGCTGATTACTCTGGCTTCTTGCGGATGCAACTTGAGCTATATTATGTACGCATATCTAACTATATCTAACCTATTTCAATTGTCGACTCGTAATCAGCAGATGGTGCCAGTGCCCTAAGCATGACTTGTCGAATCCTGCGTTACGTTACGGTTATCGTATCGAGATCGAGAAATCTCATACTAAATTTTAGTTCCAAATACGCTCACGGGCGGGCTCTGTTCCAAACGTCATACAAACTCGTTATAGTTTACTATTCGAATTTACGTGACGCAGGATTCGACAAGTCGTGCTTAGGGCACAGTTGTCGAATAGACCTTAACACACGCTACAAGATCCAAAGAACTGCAAAACCATTCGAACGCCACACAATAACACACGCCCTACAAAGTAATAATTCGATGGTAACGTAAATCCCATGAAAGCTTTTGTAGTACCTATTTTAATTTCCATTCGTTTTTTCCCCCATTTTATTATTTCAATCGTAGTCGATTTTATCATACGTAAAAATTTTCCCAAACCTGTAATTTTTCTTTTACCCAAATCCTTAGTTAAATCTATAGGTATGTAAGGTAGCTTCAGATGCCCGAATGCTCCGTCGACTTTAAATAAAGGAGATTACTATAAACTAGAGATGAGCCTAACATGGGTTTTGCCGAATACAAACATTTGGCCGAATGTTCGGTATATCTTTAACCGAACCGAATATTTGGCCGAATGTTTGGCATAATTGATTCCCTTACGAAAACAATACAGATATGAATTTGTTCAGGCAAAGCTGGATTGCCGCCGGACCCTCCCGCCCGCTCCCCCGTTGTACCCCCGATGTCTCGTTTTTAATAACCATATTTTTTTATCTGCTGTTAATAAGTTATTGGAAATATTTAAAGCTAGGTACAGTGTCGACATAAACATAAAGATGCACTGCAATTAAGTACTTTCCCCATAAAAATAAAATACATTATACATTTTACACTCAAATCATGATCAATCATACACGACTCAATACAGTAAAAACTTTGAGTACCTACCAGTTTGCCGAATGTTCGGTGATTTAGCCGAGCATTCAGCCGAATATGAATATTCGGTCAACCTGTCGAATACCGAGTATAATACAAATATTCGCCCCATCGCTACTATAAACAGTGTGTGATCAACTGAAAACGAATGATTAAGGAAAAGCGACTGGGACGTAAGCGTCTAATCAAACCTACTAAGAAAACCTACAGTTGGTAAAATAATTAAATGTGACAAAAACTAATGGAAATTAAAATACTAGAGAAAATAAATTTCCATGGATTAACCGCTACAGTAGATTTCGTATTGCAACGACCAATAAACATGATTTTCTTTACAGCGATCAAACGACGAAATTCTCGAAACTTTAAAAACGACGAATACGCCGATGCCATGAAAATCAGAGAACGGTTAGAATATGCTGTCATAGTTCCATCCCTGCATATCCGTGGATCAGCTGATGGCAGTCACGTGGCCGTTACGGCAGCGCATAGTATTTGTAAACCCGTCCTCGGTTGACCTTTGTCTGTACAGGCGGCAACCCAAATCTCGTTACACACACCTTTATGTGGTATGCGAGTAAGGGTTATGCTTTTGCGTGGGTGTTGCCGACCGTGCGCCGCTGTTTTTAGTTCGTGATTGTATTTTTAGACCTGTTGTGAGGGCTAGCGGTTTGTAATCATTGATGCTTGTAGATAAGAGTTAAGACGCAACGCAACTCGAAGTTCCTTTCGAGAGCGCTCTCTTTTATTCCAGTGATAAACTTCATGCCAATAGGCCTTCTCTACCAGCCAACAGATAATCCAGGTAGATGTCAAATTGTCCACGTATCTTTCCTGAAGGGTATTTCCCTAATAGGCCATGATTAAAGTTCATTACTCGATTTGGTTTAATTCACCAGGCAGACCTTCGCCCCTCTGACCTAGCGGTTAGCTCATGGTCATAAGCTAACCTTGACAATATTGTAGTGTAGGCCGAAGCATAGGGCGCCAAGTTTTACCTTAGAGCAGGAAAGGAATGGAGATGTTAACGCGCGATTTCCCCTCTGCTAAAAATCTGACATTAAGTCTGTGCAAAATGCACAGGGTCTGTTGATTCTGTGCGTGTTTTTGGCATTCGTGTGACAGTTTTGTTTTAGTGTGAGTTTGTAGGAGCGTAACAAATTTTGGCATAAGCGCATAAACGTGTGCTATACGTGTGTGTTCCTCGTCCCCCTCGAAAAGTGACAGAAAAATTGTAGTGCATATATAAGCCAAAGGCGCCTCCCGTCTGTCTGCTTTATGAGTTTTACTTAGCTACGTTCTTAAGCAGCCAAATCTGTTGGTACTGTTATTACATAATTAAGTAGTTATTTAGTGGGTCAATTGCAATGAATGATGCACGTCAATTGTATGTTACGTGTACGAAACAAAACTGCTGATTTGCTCATTCACAGGTTTCAAGACGTGATGAAAATATCTCATCAGTCTGTTATTGTTAAAGTTGCTTGCTTCAGTTATGGTTTGGTCAAATCTTGCAGGTGAATTTACAGCGGCTTTCCGTGATTAGATTGGCTAGAAATCGGGCATGATAGTTGTTATAAGTTTGACCGCTATGTGTGTGTGTCTACGTCTGTGGCACCGTAGCTCTTAAAGGGGTGAGCCGATTCGGATGCGGTTTTTGGGGGTTCCGTACCAGAATGGGAAAAAGGAACACTTACCTATGGTGCGACTCAATCCGTCCATCTGTCCGTCTGTCACGGCTGGTTATCTCAGGAATGCTATCGACAATACATTGGGTTGGAATAGTGTAATAAACAGAAAATTAAGTAAATAAATTGGTCAGGTACGTTATTTTATATAAACTTTTCAATTATTTCTAAACGGGTAAGTAACAACGCAATGTTTAACAATTAGTTCTCCAGGCACATCAATGGTAACTGCGTTTTAAGTTTCGTTTAACAATTAATCCTGTACCAATCGTAGCCCTCCATTACATTGTCAATTTGGAGGGGTGAAACATTTTTATAGCTCGGTTTAACTGCATATAGTAGGTACGCCAGTCAAGTGTATTTATTGGACTCTTCCGTTCAGTAGTGATTCGCGTTTATTGCTTCTGCAATAAGGTATGATACACTGCTCGTTGTGTCCTACGATGTCTACTGACATCTGACGAAGTAAATACATCTTTATGCAAAGAACAAATACCGCAAGGCGTCAAAGTGTTTTTTGTAGATTGATTCATATGCGTTTCTTTCTTAGGGTTTTCCTATCCATTTTAACTTATACTACTTCTCATGTCTAGCAGATTATTATATAATTTTTGTAATATGCAAATTGTAAATGTATTACGAAACTACTAATTTTCACAAAAAATTACAAAGGACACACCAACAATATTTCCATATAGGTAATTGGGGTTGTCTGTTTTTTAACCGACTTCAAAAAAGGAGGAGGTTCTACGTTCCACTGTATGTTTTTTTTTTATGTATGTACATCGATTACTCCGTCAATTGTAGACCGATTTTCAAAATTCTTTTTTTATTCGAAAGGGTATACTCCTGAGGTGGTCCCATTGTCACCAAGTCATGATCTGATGATGGGATCCCAGGGAAATCGAGGGCAATCCTCAAATTTTATAGGCACGTATCATGTGTTTCATATATTTTCTAAGGCTATTCAAGTATTTGCGTCTGGTAGTCATCATCTCATGATGATGAGCTGATGATGGAAGGTACAACTCCTTAGCGGTTAGGAGTTGGAGGATAATTCTGAAAATGATAAATCATTATTCGAAAGGGTATACTCCTGAGGTGGTCCCACTGTCACCAAGTCATGAACTGATGATGGGATCTCAGGGAAATCGAGGGCAACCCTCAAATTTTATAGGCACGTATCATGTGTTTCATATATTTTCTAAGGCTATTCAAGTATTTGCGTCCGGTAGTCATCATTTCACGTTGATGAGCTGATGATGGAAGGTACAACTCCTTGACGGTTAGGAGTTGGAGGATAATTCTGAAAATGTTAAATCAACGTAAAATTATGAAATAAAAATCTTTTAACAAAAAAGTAAAACCGCTTTAAAAAAAAACCTTAGAAAAAAAACGTAAAATAATCCTCTAAAATAATGATAAATAAATAAAATAAAATAAAATAAAATGCGTTTATTTTGGACAACAGAAATTAAAGCCTAAAGTTTTATGGCCTAGCACTAAGCAGCAGAAATATGAAGTCGGTGCTTCATTCAAAGAATATTCCGCTCGCACCGCATGCTTTTTGAATGGCTTCCGGTATTTTTTCATTTTAATATGACGTAATTAATTTAATATATACAGAATAAGCAATGACCTTCATTTGCCCTTCACGGCCATTGACAACTGTGACATAGCGGTCCGAATTATACTTTATTGGCGCGAGTACAAGAATTCATCACTATTTACCCGCGTTTTATGCCGCTAAGTTCGATTTGGACCGGTAACTTGACAGTTGTTATTTACGTTTGGTAGTTCGGTGACAGTGACAATGACAGTTTAACGATTCACCACATATTAAAACTGAACTAAAGCAGGGTCTCAACCATAGAATAAAGATACAAAATAATGCTAACAAGCGTGCCACCGAAAAGGACAACAGATAAAGTACATACAATATTTACGGTTGCCAAGTAATGAAAAAATTACCCCACGGTCTGCATTAGTACCAGTTATTATAGGTCGAATTATGTACTTAACCCATACCTTGACGGATTTTAATAATCGATCCAGCAAATATCATCACTAAATTATGTTCGTCTAGCAGTATTTAACAGTCTTCCAACTTGGGGGCACCAACACCAACCATCTACTTCACGACTACATCCACTACAACACGGTTAAAATTATTTAGTGTTCAGTATAATATTACACCATGATTAAGTCTCATGGTAGTTTAATGTTGAACTAAATTCTCTTACTATAATATTACCTTGTATTATGTGTAAGTATATTATTTATTAAGTAGGTAAGTCAGACACTATAAATAATTCAGTGAAACATATATTAGGTGAAAATGTATAAATAACATTAAGAAACTCTACAAAAGTTAATAAGTGAAGTACTTACTGTTGTTTTCCCTTTCTTCCAAAGCAATGTTGTGTCAAAATGCTCACTACATATTTTTTAAGAAGTATTTGGCACAATTGATTTTTCTCGTAGCTTCTATCCAATTTCTAAGGTTTGGGTCAGCGCGAAATCTGAAATTTTCATGAAAATGAAATATATTATTTGATATATTACGAATTACCCTATTGTGGGGTAAATTTTTATTCTAGAAACTAGCAACACTAATTTTTGAGGTTATAAAGCAAAAATATCAGAAATATAGCCGAAATCTAACAAATTTAACAAAAATGTGACGCACATAGTTAACGACCATAAAAATATAACTACGTTAGTCATTGAACTAACAAAATATACGAGAATAAATTGTCTACTTACGAATGAAAAGACAACCCAGTAACCTTCCTTCTATTATCGCTTTTACAGCCAATAACACTACACCGTGCCATTATCACAGATGTAAAAGCTAAAAAGCTATCACCGGCCACTTTTTAGCGCAAGTAAATCACGAAATACTTTAAAATTTCAACTTATAAACGTGAAAATCTATTAACTGCTTCCGCTCCTTCCGACAAACGTCAAAGTTTGTTTGAGCATTGCGAAGCGCAACCTTGAAAAACCCGGCCATACGATGAGGGACATAAAATAGATATCTTTGTCTCTTTTAGCAATGAATAATGTGTATTAAGCCATCCTTTTTGTGTGCGAGTGAGTAAGAAATGTCCATTCGTCTATCTCTTTTTCTGTCTACGGTCTCAACATACGCTTACTGACTGTGTGGAACAGCTAGGCACCAGTCTGACGTCATCAGCCTAAATAATTTCAATAGATGATTTAAAAATAAGGAGTGATTTACATGAGAAAATCGCGAAATCGGTTTCTTATAATTGACTTTTCTGTACAATAAAAATATAAAAAGCATTGGTATTTTTTTATAGACAACCCCAATTGCTGACCCAAAAACCACATGTAATATGGAATTGACAGCTGTCAAATTAGAATTTATGATTAGGATGAAACGAAATAAGACGCGCGGGCGCGGGCGGGGTCAGATTATACCATTAACACGTTCACTGTCCCTACACAGAATGGTCTGACAATGTCACAAGTCCCAACTGTGCATCCAGGGCCGTGTTTTAGAAAGCTACAATTTACAAGCGGAAGTCTCATTCTATCACCATTTGTTAGAAAGAAACTTCCGCTTGTAAATCGTAGTTTTGTAGAACACGGCTCAGTGCAATAATTATGTAAAAGTTGCCCTCTCATCAAAATATTGCTGACCCCAACAGGGCCCATGATGATCACTTATACTTATTAAACAACTTGTACTTACATTGTGGAAGAGCAATAAAGAATTGAGTATTGGGATGTGACCCCACATTGGGGCCACCCGGACAGGGAACGTGTTAAATTTCCTTCTGCCTTAGAAACAGACGTAGAAGATAGACTTGCAACTCAATCGGGACGGATTGATAAGCAGCTGCAATGAGCTAATAGATAAGGCAGAATGATACTACCAACTCCAAGTACCTGTAGGTAATCTGGGAGTTTATCTGCAACATTGTTTTAAAAACAAATTATATAATACATATAGTATAAGACTTTATATACTTAACCACAGACATGCCTGAAGACTGAGTTGAAGTTTTATTTAAGTTTCAAGCTTTATACTCGAGTTCACGAAAGGAAGATGTCAAAGTGGTTTCCATTCGTCTCTATTTTTCTATCATATGCATGTTCAGCGATACGTTTTCCTTGTGAACTATTTTGAAAATATGTTTTAGACCAAAAGGAGAGAACTTTAAGAGGTCCCGTTTACTTTCCTAAAGATCTTATCTGTAGAAATTATTCATGAAAATACTGGGCTCACAAGTAAGTACGGGAAAGTAGGTATGTTGTTAATCATCTTCATCAGGTATGCATCTTGGCTCGCTCGCATTTTATGGCGCCGTGGGGGAATGGGGCAATGGGGTATGGGGTGGTGTGTCATAGTCACGCTTGAATGATTCATATAGATATATAATCATATAGTGGTCGTGAACGAGACTAGCCATGCAAGGTCACTGTGAGGGGACTGAGGGGACTAAGCAGACGCTTTATATATTGTGTTGTTGCATTTGATAGATTTGATAAGCGAAGTAAAATTTGTACCACGGTAAAAATTGTTGGTGAAAAGTTTAAAGTAACAACACCAAAAAGTTATAAACATTTTGAAGGTAACGTGTAGGTAATATAACATACCAAATGTATCAATCACGCATAAGACGATAAAGGGGGTAGTCCCTATGACACATTGTAATAAGGCACACGAATGGTCAGTAAAGAGTGTTGACGACTGTACATCCTGTAGTTACATAAAATCTACGTTCTAACTACGTTTAACAATAGCGTTTAAACTCTCCTTTTGGTCTGCTCGATACGATACCCAATATTCTCGTGGCAACCAGTCTTTTCAATTAGATGATCCCGTTTTGATAAAAACAAATACTTACAATATGTATTGATTTAAACTTTAGCGATTTTCACACATTAACATGATACTCGGGACTTGATCGCGTAAAAAAAATATTTTTTTTATGCGATTAAGCCCCGAGTATCATGATATATTTTTTGTGTCCTATTACGAACTAGGAAATCTATTGATGTAATTATCTATTTAAATCGTGACTATTTGTTTTTATTTACAGCACGATTTATAATCATGTTTCGTTATCGCGTTATAAAATCCAATTACTGCTTCTATTTGTGAGTAACACCTTACAGGGGAGAGTGGGGTGTGAGGTTCAGGTCACATACAAATACCTATCTGATACCTGTAGTGTAGATTAGTGTTTTTTAAACTGTGGATCGCGACTCCCAGGGGGGCGCCGAAGCTTCTTAAAGCGGGTATCTACATAAAGGCAACTTCTATGCAAAATTTCAGTCTTCTAGAGCCGAGGGTTTCGGCTGTGCGTTGTCTGTCAGTCACTCAGTAACGGAAGAGTTTTATATAGGTATATTGATTGAGGGTTAAGAGTGAAGACGTTGGTCAAATTAATTTACTGATTTGATTACCTAGTTAAAATGCGTTTTCTTTTCATTTAAGAAACATTGTAGCCTTGTAGGTAGGTAGACTGAAAATAATGCGAATTTTACCTAGGTAAATCATCATCATCATCACCAGCCTTTTTAACGTCCCACTGCTGGGCACAGGCGTCCTCTCAGAAAGTTTTGTTTTAATTTTCGAGTGCGATCTAACTCAAAAATATTTTTTCTGGCCTGGCAGGTTATCATTATCAATTATAGTGCACATGTTTTAAAGGTACATTTTTGTATTTATTTTACACACACAATTTTTAACATTCCGAAATTGAGACGAGGTTCGAAAGTAGGGACTAAAACCATTTTCCATTGTTCCAGTTACCTAGTCTCCGGCGATGCCGACGGGAAATGCTACATCTGGGACTGGAAGACGACGAAACTTTACAAGAAGTGGAAAGCGCACGACGGCGTGTGCATAACAGCTTTATGGCACCCCCACGAGCCGAGCCGGCTGCTTACGGCGGGCTGGGACGGCGTCATCAAATACTGGGACTGAGGGTCCATGGACACAGATAGTTGCGAAGTTTTATACGGGAGTTGTCTGAACTTGAAGTGCTGATATTCTTTGCTAGCCAAGCGGCATTTGGTGCGGATGAAAATGTTGCTGGCATTTGGACCTTAGTGATGCGTGGGTGTGAAGTGATGTGTCAGTTGGTAAACACTTTTGGTATGACATTCGATGAAGGGACTGTAGGCCGAGCACGAAGTTTACGAATCCTGCACAACGTTACGTTATCGCATCGAAATCGAGAAAACTCATACTAAATTTTAGTTCCAAATACGCTCACGGGCGGGTGCTGTTCCAAACGTCATACAAATTTCTCGATAATGTTTACTACTCGATTACGTTATGCAGGTTTCGAATATTCGTATTCGGGCCTCTGGTTAATGGGCATATTGTCACTCGTATGGCTTATACAATAAATAGGTACATTACGTTGTAAATGTTCTCAAGCAAACATACTTTTAATTTGCATGTACGGTAAGAATTTTCTCGAAATTTACAAGTTTTCGAACTTCTATTGTGCACACATTATCTTGAAGGTGCCTTAGGTCGACTTGCACCGAAATGGGTAACTTGGTCCATTTGTATCGTCTGACGATTAACCCTTGGGGTTAGTGCCTAACCCTAAGGCAAATTGAAGATATAGATGCTCATTGGAAGGTTCAAAACTTGTTAATTTCGAGCAAGTCCTGACAACAGGATACATGATTTTACGTCAATTCAAGTTTTTTTATCGACAACTGTTATCTATAGATAGCTTCCACAGAACATAGTATTTGATAAATTTGTCCACGTGCTTGGTGATAGGCACTTTGTTACCTTTAATGAGTGTTGCTGATAATGTTAAGAGCAATTTGATCGTCCGAGCTGAGTTTCAGAGTTGTGCGTCCAATGTCAGATGTTTTGGGATGCGTGCTCAATATTTCATTGTTAGGGCCTTTTAATAGAAGTTCAAGTATTTTAATAATTCCATCTAAATATACTTACACATTTTTTGCTGAAAGCTGGAGATGCAGGGTGTTACCGTAATATCTTATCTACTCCTAATACGTGAATAACTATGGCTTTGACACAGTGATATTTTCGAACACCTTATTTTTTTTTGTTTTTATGTTGTAACATCGCTAAATACCAATTAAATATTAATACTAAGAATTGTAAATATCATTGAACTGTTAACAGTTTGTAAGCGCATTTTGTACAGTTACTTAATAACTGATAAAAACAGTTTTGTGTTAATAATAGCAATGTACCTAATTGAACACCGGATAGAGCAGACAAATAAAACAATCAGATAACTTGATTACTTTTTAATTTTCTCCTCCCGAATACCCTACCGTGAACCATAAATAGGTCAAAAACAAGACATAGACTACACAAACATCTCTTAACATAAATATTTTCCTATTTTTTTCCTCATTTCATTTAACATTGTCATAGCTGTCTCTTATGATCCTGGGGGTTAGGCGGCCTGCATGGGTTGCTTGTAGGGCTCCTCGTACATGACGTCGAACTTGTACTCCATGCGGCACTCGCGGCAGGCGCCGTTCTCCGTGAACTGGTTGAAGCTGATGTTGTTCTCGCGGAAGGCGTCGGCGAGCGCGGCGACCAGGTCGTCGATCATCTCGGGCGAGTGGTGCGGGCCGGGCGCGAAGCGCAGGCGCTCCGCCCCGCGCGCCACCGTGGGCTGGTTGATGGCCTGCACGTAGTGCCCGCGGCGCAGCAGCGACTCCGCCACCTGCGCCACCTTGTCCGCGCCCTTGATGGGCACCGGCACTATGTGGCTCACCGACGGCAATTGCGGAAGCCCCGCTATCAGCAGCGACAGTTTGAAGTATCGCACGATCGCTTGGTGCTTCGCCCGCAGGGTTCGGCCCTCCTCGCTCGCGAGGAGTCTGATGGCGGCCAGGGAACCGGCCAGCACGGGCGGCGGCAGCGCCGTCGTGAAGATGAAGCCCGGCGCCAGCGACCGCACCGTGTCCACCAGCAGCGAGGACCCCGCGATGTAGCCGCCGACGTTGCCGAACGCCTTGCCCAGGGTGCCCGAAACTATGTCTATCATGTGCTCAATCCCTCTCTCTTCCCCGATGCCAGCACCATGTTTCCCATATAATCCTACGGCGTGGACTTCGTCCACAAAAGTTAAAGCTCCATATTCGTGTGCCACTTCACACATTTCTTCTAAGGGACAGATCGCTCCGCTCATGGAATGAACAGTCTCAAATACGACTAGCTTGGGGACCCCCTCCGGCGAGCCGGCCAGCAGCTCCCGGAGGTGGCTGGGGTCGTTGTGCCTGAAGATGTGCTTGGGGGCCTGGCTGTGCCGGATGCCCTGGATCATGGAAGCGTGGTTGCCGGCGTCGGAGTACACAATGCAACCGGGCAGAAGTTTTCCAAGCGTAGAGAGCGTGGCGTCGTTGGCGACGTAGCAGGAGCTGAAGATGAGCGCGGCGGGCTTCTTGTGCAGCTTGGCGAGCTCGGCCTCGAGCTGCTCGGTCAGCTGCGAGTTGCCGGCGATGTTGCGCGTGCCGCCGGCGCCGGTGCCGTACGCGCGCACGGCGCCGGCGGCCGCGTCCTGCACGGCGCGGTGCCGCGAGGCGCCGAGGTAGTCGTTGGCGCACCACACGGTGACGCGCCGGCCCGCGCCCTCCAGCGCCGCGGGGTAGGCGCCCTCGGCGGCCAGGCGCGACACCTTGCGGAACACGCGGTACGAGTAGTCGCGCTTCTTGGCGCTGATCTGCTCGTGGAAGAACTTCTCGTAGGGGTAGGCGCCGCGGTCCACGATGTCCTCCGTCATCTCGCGCGGCGCGTCGGCCACGATCGAGTTCTCCTGGATGAAGGGGCACTTGGTCTCGTCCTGGCCCAGCGACCGGAAGCCGCGACTGATGATCGGGCAGAAGTTTCCGTATTGTTTCATCAGCGCGCCTCCATAATTCCTCACGAACGCCTGGTTCAATGATCCCAAGAACGGACAGGGCATTTTTACGTAATGTTATTACACACGGTCACGACAACACTTGCGTTAAGCTGGAGTTAAGTAATGATGATCGGAGTTCGGCTTCAACGTTGGCTCGCACTGTAGCCGAACGTCTCGCGGGCGGGGAGTAAGTATTCAACTGGTGGGTCGAGCGACGGCGCCTTTCATTTATAAAGTCTGTGTCGTCATATCGATTGCTCCACAGTGATTCGTGAACAGTCAGCACAGCACATAGAATTTTTATTTTGATTTCGTAATGTGAGTGGTATTTTGACACTGGGTGTGAGGTGACGACAGTCAAATCAGTAAACACTGTGTACAATATACGCTAACCTCATTGGTGGAGCAGGGTCTTTTTGACAGACACAGATATAGTTGGAAAATTACGTCAAAAAATTGTTGTGCCAGAGAATGAAAATGTACAAGGTAATATTTATCAACAATGTGTTGCACTTCAATAATAAAAATATATGTTTTTATTTTGTTTACTAATTATAGTGAAATAAAAACGGATCACTCACGTATATAAGTCCGTTTATCCGTTTTTATTTCACTATGATTGAGTCTCACGGTAGTTTCATGTTAAAAGTTGTTTACTAATTCTCGAAACTAATAATTAGGAGTTGTTTCTATCATGAAGTTTCGCATTATTCTTATAAGGGAATGAAAAAGCTGTTCCAGTAAATGTTAAAAAATCCTTGCCGTAAAAACTTGACGTTTACGTGACATTGACAGTTCTTAAGATACAACTTGAGCTTGACGTACATTTTTGGAATCATTCGGGTGTTCTAGTAATCTTTTCATTTAAATTACTTAAAATGTTTACACTAAACAGTCAATTGGAGTTACGAAGAGTGACAATTTCTAGTCTGATAACGTGCATTTACTTACCCAGTATAGTTTCGGTAATATCATACAAGGGGTTACTTTACTCAGTAGGGAATGGATCTTCGGTCTATATTTTGGTCCTCATCTTTATCGCTGAGCTGCTGAAGTCCTTCTACTTAAACTCTGCGAATGACATCCAGTCCAAGATAGCTAAAGGAAGCAAGAATAGAGCCGGAGATATAGTGAAGGGATTTGTTTTTCTGCTGGGGGTTATGTTTTGCTTTTTTGTCGGGATCATTTTATTTGGAGCTCCCGTGCTGGACTGTCACGAAGAAACGCTAATGTTGTCTGCCTTATTGACGCTGTTGACGGTGTTCCCGTTGATCGCGCACACTGGTGTGGAGACGTCGATGCAGTTGTTGTTTGGTGTAAGGAATTACGCGAAGGATAGTATTATAGAGATGCTGGTGACTAACGCCCTGCTGACGGTGTGCGGCGCGTGGCTGGGCGCGGTCGTCATTCCCCTGGACTGGAATACGCCCTGGCAGCAGTGGCCTATCCCTTGCTATTTGGGGGCACTCGGAGGCTACCTACTCTCCAATGTTCTTAATGTCCTCAAAGCCACATTCTTGACCGCAGCATACAAATATCCTGGATTGAATGTCCTAGTCAATATTATGACCAAACCCAAGTAAAAAGTATTATAGGTTAGACCACTTGTGATTGTAACTGTCTGGGACAGTATATGTGTAAAAATAAATGGAAAAAAAGTGTTTTATTAAGTTATTTTGTAGGCACCTTCTGTAATTTGAATACATTTAGAATTAGTTCAAAATGTTGAGCCTTAATCTTATTGGGTATAATGGCAAAGATCAAATTCAGAATTTGAAAGATACCAAGATTCATCATTTGAATCATTTATATAGAAATACTTTTGAAGTAATGAAGCCGCATACCCAGCAGTTCTTTTGAAATCATTTAACATGGTTTGTGATTTTCGTGACTGTTGGGATATTATAGTCTACTCTTAATAGTATTTCTGTAATAAACATCTGGAACTGTGTAGCTTTAAATTACTTAGCGATTTAACTTTTCTTTTGAGAACTTGTTTTAGCATATCCATCTAAAAACACAATTTTATTAAAAATTTTAAACATACAAAAAAAATTTAAGGAAAAATCTAAATGCCATGTCTCAAAATTAAAGTATGCATTAAAATGCTTCAGGTGTAAATTTCATGAGATGACACATTTTAGTTATAATAAGGTTGGTTTCATTCTAAAGGTGTGATGTATGAAGAGAGGGACCCTTACATATTTATCCTACTTCCTCAAACAACTACTTGTATTTAAAGGGTAATTTCACTGGTTAAAAAAACAAAGCACATTTTTACTAAATTATTAATTTATTTTTTTATTTTGTTAAATATGTACATAGCCTATACAATATTCTACATTATTAATAAAATATGAAACTTAACCAACATTTGATTGATCACATTATGTAAACAACTCCTATACTAGATGCGTGTAACATAGACCATGCCGCCATGATCTATCCAACAGTGATAAACAAACTTGCAACATAAGTCATATAGGTAACAATAGTTAACACATCTAAGGCCTTGTTGATATTTCAGTAACTTTCTATGACATTCTAAAGCAAGACACTTCACAAAGTTATCATGTCCTGTTTACAGATGCACAATTTACAATTTAAAAGCACTAGCATAGTTGGTTACTTGATATTGATGGTACAGCCACTATGCTATTAAAGCCGTTTTTCACGTCGTTAGCTCAGGATTTTTCATTTTAAAAATGACACGATACTATTTCACTCAACCGATAACTTTGTCCTATATGCATTTAAACAAAAGATTTTGATCACTTAATTAAATGCATACCTACAAATATAAGGATATTGAACAAGTGATGGAATACCTCCAGGGCCGTGTTTTATAAACCTATTACAAGCGGAAGTCTCTTTCTAATAAAAAGTGATAGAACGAGACTTCCGCCTGTAAATTGTAACTTGTAGCTTTATAAACACGGCCCTGAGGGTCGAGCACGACTTTACGGAAGCTGCGCAACATTACGGTTATCGTATCGAGATCGAGAAACCTCATACTAAGTTTTAGTTCCAAATACGCTCACGGGCGGGCGCTGTTCCAAACGTCATACAAACTCGACAACGTTTACTATTCGACTTTACGTTACGCAGCATTCGTAAAGTCGTGCTCGACCCTGAGCCAGATACTGAGCTAGCATCGTGTCGGCATCGTCTCTTCGACGCAGTACATTGCGCCGAACCGTAAACACCAGAACCATTTATAACAAAAGCTTATACCGACCGTGTAGTCTCGAGTAAATTATTGCATCACCTTACGTTACCTTACATTTACACTATAAATTGCTTATAGACAGACTAAATATTGAGGACACCAAGCTTAACAAGTATGAAACGTTTGAAAAATTCTTAAAAATACAACTGCATCCAAAAAGTTAACTGCTTATACAACAACAATGCGATAGGTACGCTAAAGTGTCATTATATGGAACTTGCTATGTAAATAAACCGCCATAATAAATTCATCATTCAGAGACAATTTCAGTATGGCGGTTTGTTTACATAGTTAGCAAGTTCCATAGAATGACACTATGTCAGCTACCCAGCGGCCCGACCGGGCGAAAGGGACAGATGTACGAGACCGCAGAAGGCGTAATAGCGTAAACGTCGCCTAGTAGCGTAGCGTAGGGATTTGGTCGCCAGCGTTAACGCTTACAGGGCCGTGTTTTATAAAGCTAAAAGTTCCAAGCGGAAGTCTGTAACAAAAGGTGACAGAATGAGATTTTAGCTTGTAAATTGTAACTTGTAGCTTTATAAAACACGGCCCAGGCATCTTGGCTACGGCATTAAGCGGGCAAGGCGCTTACGAATACGCCAACTAATTTTAACGCACGTCCAGTAAGATGTTTCTGTTTATACAGGTTGCTCCAAAATCGAAGACAAAACTGAGAAGCTCGTAGCTATCAGATTGAGCAAATTTTGCCTTGATAAAAATTTCATACTTAGGTAACTACCAGTTTTTTAAAATATTGACACTTCTATACAATTATCGGTTTATAATAATGCCAATATATCAAAAACTACAAAACGTTCGGTAAGGTCAAATGTGGTTAATTGAATACAATTATGAGCCGATAGTGAAATAAACGGATCACTCACGTATATAAGTCGACTTCAGTCCAAAACATGTCGGGCTAAACTCGACAAATACATGAGTGATAAATTTATTTCACGGCAGTTTCATGTTAAATCATGATCTACCAGCAGTCTCAATTTTGGCCTTGGTTTCCTGTATATATGTAAAACATGTTCCCTTTCGGTCTGCCAGTACAGTCGCGAGCGGCGACTTCTATCACAGTATAAACCCCAGTATGTCATCTACAAAGCGCCGATATGCACTCGCCCAGGTTTATACTGTGCTTCTAACTGCTACGCGCACACACGCTTAATATTGCATAGACTCACTCTGTGGTCCAAAATTCCACGCACACTTTCAAATAACTTATCACGGTGGCACATGGAGTGGGCAGGCTACCATCACTGGACATGCAGTTTTTTGACATTCCTGAGTTTGTATGTAGTATAATTTCTAAATAGAACATTCTGATTCTGACTAGCTTCCGTTACTTGCGAACGGACTTACAGTTTGACAGTGAGAACATAAGAGTTTAGTCGGCAAAATAAACCTAGCAGTTTTAAATACGCAATATCAATTAATTCACTTCAAGTTTCTCTCTCATATATCTTGCAAGGTACATTTTAAACGCTACGGTGCTTCCTATTAAACGCGGTCTGAGGCAGTGATTTCAATTTCAACTTAGGTACATTTGGCTTCTATATTGATTTGACAACCTCTAGAGTACCAGACATATTTATTAGTAACTTAGTAAGTACTAAGTATTTCCATCGTCCCTTAGTCCACGGGACTCATCATCATCATCATCAGCCTATTTACGTCCCACTGCTGGGCACTCTCAGTATGAGAGGGTTTGAGCTATAGTTCCCACGCGGGCCCAGTGCGAATTGGAAACTTCACACACACCATTGAATTGGTTCGCAGGAGTGTGCAGGTTTCCACACGAAGTTTTCCTTCACTGAAAAGCTCATGATAAGTAAAACGATTTTTTCCTTTTTTTCGTATGACAAGGAAGGCAAACGAGCAAGTGGATCACCTGATGGTATGTGATCACTGCGTATAGACACTCGCAACCCCGAGGGGTTTGCAGATGCTGCCAACCTAGAGGGCTTAGATGAAATGCCTCTTCTGCCTGTGATTTCCTCGGCTATCTTACTCTCCATACCGGAACACAACAGTGCAAGCACTGCTGCTTAGCGACAGGATTAACGAGTAAGATGGTGGTCCTACGACATTATAATGGCAAACATTTTGACTCGTACCTATCATTGAACACAGGCACAATCACAGAACTAAATCAAGATAGAAGGGTTTCTGCCACCTCGCGTGTCAAAACGAAGGGCAGCCCCCCCGACTACGAAGTGAAAAATTCGAACTTCGTACCGTGCCGTCCCTCTTAAGCTAATATTATTTAACACGAGAGTGAGCGGGACGATACGAAACGAACTTGGATTTTCGAATTTCGTAGTATGGGGGCTGAAAACCTCATTGCTCGCCGCAAACTTCAGCCGACAGCTTATTACGTTTATTCACCCTAAAACAGTCACCCTAAGGTGGATACTGGAAAACGTGTGTCTGAACGCGGTGGAAAGAAGCACACGCGTATCCGAGTATCCACCTTAGGGTGTCTGTTTTAGGGTGGATAAACGGAATAAGCCATTCACTCGCAATCGACATCGCGTTCAGTTTGAGTTTTTGTATGAGCTGATTTTGTATGAGCTAGCAGTCATAGTCATACAAAAACTGTCATTTCAATCCTATGAAGACTGTCAAAATATTTACGCAATTAGGTACCCGGACCCGACCGTTTTGCGCATGTGACGTCACATTTTAAAAACAAAACGCCCGTTTATCAGTTAACTATTTAAACACCACCAAAGTTGGGAGTTGTTCGAGGTATTTCCTTTAATTGGTAAGTACTCTTAGTCCTAAAATAGCTATGCAAAATGTAGCACACTTGTACATGTAGCACGGCGCGCCATTTTGTCGCTTGTCGCGCAGTGCGTCCCTCTCATAGTGATGGAATCAGTGAAGGACGCAATGAGCGACCAGGGACAAAATGGCACGCGTGCTAGCCCCCCTGATTTCCATACAAATTAACCCTTCATTACTTCCTTTCTTTTCCTTTTAATTTTTGTTTTTTTTCCTTCTATCCTGATCTAGTTATGTGGTCACAATACATATATGTTTTAACAACGGTAACGCCGAACGACCGCGTTTCGTTCAAAACGTCAACAGCGTATTTACACTTTTACAATCTTATTCCACACTAAAGCTACACGATGTAAAAATAAAATCTCACGCTAACACAACGCAGCACCTTTCAAAGTAAATGCGAATAAGTAGTAATTATATTAATTTTTAAGTTTCAACCGAACAAAACTTTAAGATACAGATAGTATTAAACACCTTTTTATATTTAGCGTTAGATTTACTACTCCTACAAAAGTTAAATGAGTGCTAATAGCCAGTTACAAAACATACTAACCAGTACAATTAATCGCCCGTCCATTTTTTAATTATTTATTGTAAAACATCTCGCTCTCGTAATGCCTTACATAGTCATAGAAATAAGTACCACCAGTAGGCCGAGCAAGTTTTAGAATCTTGCGTAAGGTTACGTTATCGTATCGAAATACCTCATACTAAATTTTAGTTCCAAATACGCTCACGGGCGGGTGCTGTTCAAACTTCGTACAAATTTCTCCATAAAGTTAAGCAGGATTCGAAAACTCGTACGCGATCCTGAGTGTAACTCATCTATAATTCGATTTATAGGCCTTTAATGACTGTAATAGTACATTGTGTTGTGTATTAATTGCGGTAGGTAAAGAACGAGGTTTTCTGAGCCTGTGAAACAATGTTTTTCATCACACCTGCGAGGAAACGCGGCGCGCAGTGCTTTGGCGCTGCCCGTGCAGGCCATTACAGCTCTTGGGCGTTATGAAGATAGAAAAGGTCCGTGGGTGTTACGTGCAAGTGTGATTGATAAAAAAAAGTTTTTACAATAATCAGGAAATTTGAGTGGGCGGTTAATAGTCCCGGTGAGTGTAGCTAGAAGTCACTGATGAGAACAGAGCTGCGCCACCTGTCACATTTGACTGGCCAATCCTGTCACGACAGGTGAGCAAGAATTTCAATAGCCAATGATTTCACGACCTCATTTGGAGTATCTTTTTGCACTTTTTTCAATTTATTTTTATTTTTACGGTTTTCCCGTGAATATCAATTATACTTTTAAAATACTCACTGAGATACTCACTACACCAAGATTAGCATATATCATATATTGATTAGATTATATGCTAATCTTGGTGTAAGGGTATGGCACGCGACACGGAATGTCGAGGATCCGGGTTCGATTCCCGGGGTTAACATTTACTGGTTCTTTTCTGTGTATTCATGTTTCAGTGAGTATTTTAAAAGTATAGTCAATGATTTACCAATTTTCTGACACTACGTCACTGGGCTTAGCCTATCAAATATAAAATCTATCCGTAAAATAAACTATGCTCTAAACCATTATATCAAAGAAAACAAAAGATATCGTGACGTTTTGTTTCCAGTGTACATCTGTTTGATCTGCTCTATCTTACCCTGGTTACAATAAGTTAGAAGTAGTCAGGTATATACGTAACACTTCACAATTTATGGTTGTCACCACATACTATGCAATGATGAATGGATGATAGCTAGTTGGTCAAATCAGCAACTTTTATTTGAAATATCAAAACGCTCGGTCAGTATGAAGTTTGTATTGAATTACTCAACTATGACGTCAGAATTTTCAGTGATCAAACGGCCTCCTTTTTATTAGTTTTTTTTTAATTATAAATCGTCTTCATTGATGTAAAAATAAGTGAGACATCGATTGTTTAAGAGTATTTTCGGTGAAAACGTAAATTTCTTTTATTTTGACACCAGACCAGCCATCACCCAATTATCAACCTTGTCACACTACTCCTAAGGTGGTGCAAAAGGCGAGCTATACTGGGGTCATAACGTCATGATATCTTTTATGTTCTTTAATATATGCGTTAAACGAATACCCTGTCGCTGGATTGAGATACTGTGAGACAGTATTTTCCAGAACTACCAAAGGGCATAGACAAGAAAAATATAGTTTGTTTTTACTAGAAGAGGCAGATTGAATAAGCTTTGCATTAGTGCATTTCTTTAGGCCATAAACCCACAGATTTAAATACTTCTAGGGTGATCGGTCACTGAATAAACTCTTCCAATCGCATCTCTTAATACAACATCAGGTCATACTCGTTTATTGTATAAAAACATATATTTTATCTTAAACAAACAAATTGAATCACAACTCAATTAAAATATATTGTTAGTCGCTAAACTGATTGCTTCGCATAGAAGGATACAAATTAACTCGCAATAATAGTTCACAGAAATGCACAGCTAATAATTAGATATTTTATACATATTTCATACAGTGTTACTGTTAACCAAGAGTTTTAGTGAAATTATGCTGAGCGACCCAAATCTTGTTCTTCATTCGTCAACCAAGTACTTAACTGAATAAAAAAAAGTTTTCAAGATACATAAGTACATTTCATCCCTAATAAAAACATATATTTCTATTTAATGATACAATATACAGGCGGTTTCAAACAACTATCCATTTCATGGTCCGTTGTAGAGAAAAAAAAAAACAGTTTTTTCCCATTTTCTGATTTCAGGAAGGGCGTTATTGTAATTCAAACTCATACTTCAGCGATTTCAACTCTAATGTCGGCACATCAAAACTTTCGCATAAAGGAAAACTTGCAGGAAATAAGGAAATCTTTACGAAAACATTTACACCCCCTCCGTGCCTCTTAACAATCTTTTATGGACAGCTGGGAATTTAAAACGTCGAAGAATAACACACGATTGAAACATCAGAACATCACACATCGAGTATAAAGAATAGACTCTCTACCGCTTAAAGAGTTGTTGAAGGTTTGCAGCTAATAGTTTGTTTCCAATAAGTGTGTCGCCGAAGACGGTTGGCAACGGGCCTTACGTGCTACTCGTGTCGGGCTGGAAGTAGTGGAGACCGTTTATCTGCAAAAGGACATTATTTTCTGTATTGATAAAGTAATTTTACGTTTTCACGTCATTCGTGTTGTTGAGCTACTATGGAATGCTGTTATATCAACAGTGACAAACTCCTAGTAGCTCTTAGCAAACTATTACAAGTATTATCTTATTCTGTAAATTTTCCATGTATGTCGAGTTTATTAGATTCAGAGACAGTTTAGAAACTATGCCAAAAAAACAATTGGGTGGACGGGCTTGAGTCAGTGAACGCAATGTATCGGGTTGTGTCGGGAATGGCACGGGTGCGAGGTCCGTCCGGATCGCTACCACCATCTTACTCGCTAATGCTGCCGCTAAGCAGCAGTGCTTGCACTGTTGTGTTCCAGTGTGGAGAGTAAGACAGCCGGTGTAATTACGGGCACAAGAGGCATTTCATCTTAGTTCTCTACGTTGGCAACGCATCTGCACACCCTCCGGGATTGCGGGTGTCTATGGGCAGTGGTGATCACTTACCATCAGGTGACCCACTTGCTCGTTTGCCTTCTTTGTCGTGTAAAAAAAAAAACGTGTCGGGGTGCGTGTCTGCGCGTGTTGGTTGGGGAGCATCGGTATGTATCGGTCTGTGTCGGAGCGGGCCGCGGCGTGCGGCCGGCGTACCGTCATGTCGTGCTCGGTGACGAAGGCGGGCAGCTCGAGCTGGTCGCGCGCCATGACGGAGTACAGGAACTCGACGCCGGGCAGGTTGTGCACCTTGGCCTTGATGGCCGGCGCCATGAACGTCGTGAACCACCACGTCATCATCTGCAAAACAAATTAGCTAAGTTGAAAAAACCTCGACATTGAAAAAATGGCTGAACCAATAAAAAAAAACCATATTTAAATAAAAACGACGATGAAAACGAGGGTAGTTGTGTGCCGCTGTCAGCTGCGCATATTAGTCGCGCGAGCAGAGCCGCGACGCGTAGTGTGTCGCTGCCGCTACGTCGGAAGAACAACGAATTAGTCCGAAACATGTCTCGCTAAAGTCGACTTATATACGTGAGTGATCAGTTTTTATTTCACTATGATTCCAGTCTCACGGTAGTTTCATGTTAAAAGTGAAAAAAAAAACTATTCAAAACAGTCAATCCGTTTAGGAGCTACCATGCCACAGACTGAAACACCCATCAAAGTTAGGTATAATAACCTGTTTTGCGTAGGGGGTGAAAAAATTGGACAACGATATAGAACTCACTTGGACGGTGAACAAAAGAATATTGAAGTTTAGAAATCAAAGATCTATGAATACGAATGTTCGACTCACCTTTGTCCAGAATGTGGGATGTACAATGTAAAACGCTTTCAAATTCTTCTTATATCTGAAAAAGAAAACGGGGAAAAGTTAGCACGTTAAATAGTAATATTTCTGCCTCATAATCATAGCATAATACGTGACTTGGCTACGTGTCATATCATACGAATTATGTGGAATGTGACCACGAGTCATATGTGACTGCGCGTCCCATACGACTAAGAAGCCACACGCGACTTTGCGCTACATGCGGCTACGCATACAACGTGACTAAAAGGCGGTTGACGGACGCAATTTGATGACGAAGTTTAGGGTGGATAAACTTTGATTAAAATTCGAGTTTTGAAGTACGAATACCTGGGTAGGGCTAAAATATCTAAAACATAGAAAAAATATGATTATTTATTTCAACAATTTTTGTAGTGATGTTCTCATTATTTGACCGAGCGAGCGTGAAGCACAAAGCGAAGCGCCTCCAATTCATGTTGGGACAAAAATGCTTTCTTATGTCCGGCTGTTCTCATCTACGGGTTGCATTTCCCAACCGATTCTCGTGAAATTTTGTGAGCAAGTTCGATTAATGTTACCTATATATATATATATAGCCGATTCGTTTTTCTGAAATAAAAAAAAAATTTGACAAGTATCGAAAAATGCTCGCGAGGTCTACAGTTCACAGATCCACTAGCTTATTATGTTTAATTATTATCATCTTTCCGATAATGTCGAGCAATATCCATATAATCAGCATGACTACCCCACAGTAGGTTGTGCGACTCACTTGTAAGGCAGCACGGTGTAGACCTCCTTGAGCCAGGAGAAGGGCGGGTGGTTGCCGGACGCGGCGAGCGTGTGGAAGTACGCGATCACGTAGTCACCGCGCACGATCGGGTCCAGCAGCTTGATCAGGTACAGCAGCGCCTGGCGTGGAAAGCAACCATTCATTCATCATCGCCATGTCAGCCGAAAGACGTCCACTGCTGGACAAAGGCCTTCCCCGAGGCTCTGAACTCAGACCGGTCTTGTGCTTTCCGCATCCACCGCGGTCCCGCGATCTTTACCAGGTCGTCGCTCCATCTTGTTGGAGGCCTACCGACAGCTAGTCTCCCGGTCCGTGGACGCTATTACTTATATTACCCATTAATTATATTTAACCATTAATTATATACCATTTATAACGTGCCATATCTATTTCCGGGAGAAAGCCCGCGAATGTCACGCTTTACAAATTCCAAACTAAATAGCTTTTGATGTGACTTCCACCACAATTTGTAACGTTGTATTATTTCGACCAGTAGGTCTAGCACAACTCATAGTGCGACTTCTATTTCGAGCGAGAACAACTGCCCGTCCTTTTCTGTCACTCAGAATGCAACGGGACGGGTAATATAATCTCGCGCGACAAACAAAGTCGCGGCCAGTCGTGCTAGCCCTGCAGCAGAATACTTATAACGAGAGGCTACCCAATAATGATGACCACACTGCAGTCTGTGCCGTTGACGACGCCATCTAGCAAATGAGTAGGTAGCGCTGACAGCTGTGTGCTGAACTAGTAGGGCGCCCTTTGTTTTTATCAAAATCTTGCATGCAGACAAGCCTCACCTTGTCAAGGTCGACGTCGCCGATGGGGAACCACTTGCCGATGAAGATGACGACGGGGCGGCCGAGCCGGTCCACGCCGCTCTGGTACAGGCAGCCGATGCCGGACACTTCGCTCAGGTCCTCGGCACGAGCTCTTCGCAGGAGCCGCTCATACCTGGGGCAAGGAGAATGTACTGTTACCACTATGTTTTACTAAAATTGTGGTAGCTGCGGTGACAGCCCAGCCGAGCACGCCCACCGAAGCCAGTGCAAAGCTGTAACGGTGGAAACACCCACAGCACCGATCAGGAAAAATAAAATACTAAAATTGTGCACACAAAAAACGAAAAATTAATAAGTAGTCTTTCTGTGCCCGAAGACCAAATGCGTATATAGGTAGCTTCGTAACGTAGCTTCTTGTCTAAATAACTAAATATAATGAAACAAAATCTTCCGCAAAAACGGATTTTGATGCGGTTTTCACTATAATATAGATAATGTTTTTTTGAAAGTTTATGTGTAAAATACATTCTAATAAAGTCTACGAGTATAAATAGTGGAGAAACCGGGCGAAGCAGAGACGGGACGCTAGTATAGTATACCTAAAGGAAGTGTTAAGTCTTCGTGTTCAGCAAAAATTCCTAAACATGTTTCTCGGGCAATTTGTGACACAACAATTAATCATTTCGGCGTAGTGTAACTCATAACGACCACTTTTTGTTACGAACAAGTGTTTACTTTCATATTAATAGTAATATTAACGGAACGAGAACGCACTTAAAACAATACCTAACGGATAGCTGTCTGAAATTAACTTCAGCAATTTTTAACTCCCCTAGAATCAATCAGTACCTAGTCGTTCTTGTCACAATTAAATCTAAAGCACTTACTGCACACAGGAAAAATATTTAGTACAACAATTAGTAAAATTCACAGCATCAAAAAACCAAGCCTCAATTCTAAGGCAAACAAGTTAATTACGAGTAAGTATGCAGTGTAAATATGAACGCTCGTCGACATATTATACCGTGACGAGATTTTTAAAGCACTTGCTAATTGCAAACTTATTTTTATCGAGTTTAGAGTTTTTATTCGTTTACGTGCAAAGGTAGAGACTAAATATTTTTTATAGTAATTAGGTATTACAAATGCTGCGAGGCCAGAGATTATTAATTAAACACTTTGATTACCTAAACGTAACCAAGACGAGCAACATACTTTAGTCATAAGTTATAAAGTGTTAGACCTTGAACTGACTCTAGAATTGCTTGTAGAAATGCTCGTAAATCGTCGTTAACCAACATCTTCATAATACGCACAGTTATGTTTATGCGACAAAGGAAATAGTTAAGATTAGTGGTTCCTAGCCCTTTCTGACCTGCACCTAGACAAACCTCAGAACTGTCATTCACCCCATTAAAAGCCCAATGCCCTGTTAGTGCACTGTGTGACTGTTGACATCTTGCTGCTACTCAAGGGAGAAAATTTTACCCCTGTTGGGGTAATTACCCACGAGTACGTAATCACTGACTCAGCTTTTAGGACAAGGTCGGCTCGGCGTATCGAAATAACATTAGGACATGGTATTATGAATTCTTTATCATGAACTGATTAATGAATTTTTCCACTGTCTGTATCTTGAAGACATAGTACACGAAGACCCACGACATCGTAGAGGCTCTACGACGCCTACGCCGTAGCTTTGAGCTTATTTTACAAAAGCTCAAGGTAAATGTCGTACTATATAATTTATTGAATCAGGCGTTACTTTGCGGAGGTCCATATTTATGAACTAAAAAACAATTACTTTGCTCACCCGCGACCACTAATGACAAATAGTTATATCTGTGCGGCAAATGTAGTGCAATGCACACTATGTAGTGGAAGTGGTGGCATGTTGAGCGGTTGTTGTTGTGCTTCGTAAATGGCCTCGTGGAGAGTGCCGAAACGCGTCAGCGTTTAGTATAGTGGTGGTGGTGATAGTTGGGTCTGTGTGGCATGTGTTGATTCGTGTAGCAGTGGAGGTGGAGGTGTTGCATGGAAACATACATTTGCCGCACAGATATAACTATTTGTCATTAGTGGTCGCGGGTGAGCAAAGTAATTGTTTTTTAGTTCATGAACCAAATCTGTCCAACCGTTTCAGTTGTAAGCTAGTAAGCTATGTTGTAAGCTGTACCTATACTGTACCTGTACTACTAGTGTTCATTTTAGGTATTCAAAATAGCAACTGAGAGCCAATTAAGTACAGGATGTCAGAGATAATTATATTAGACTCCATGTCTAAGCTAGACCTTAAGCTAGTAAACAGAACAAACTACAAATAACGGCAATGACATAAAGGTTGATTAAACAGCCCGTTGAACAAAGCAAATCCACGTCAAAAGGAAAGTAATTAAAAACCAACGATTCTATTCTCGTTTCAAGAAATGTACCGCGGCTATATCCGTCTAACTGCCTAACTGAAAATATAATTATGAGGTCACGAGACCAGTGGCGCACGTTTTCACAAAAGTTTTGATGAATGAAACGCGCCTTTAAGGGGAAAGTGTTACGGTGTTATGTCAGCTGTGTGCGTGTGTAAGGTTATTTGAGTAAGTTTTTGTCCTTTCCTTTTATGTATTACAAAGTTCGTAAGGTAGTTTGTTTATTGATAAATGTACGATGGTTTTGGTAAGCTTTGACAAACTCAAGGATTTGTATAGATAGTGATCGATCAATATAGGTAAGTTGGAACGCTTTACACTTTAAGGTGCCCCTGTTTCCAACTGTAAACTCGTAACCATTTGTCAGGGTCGGGTCACCCGTAGATAACATGGAATTTCAATGACATAAATTTACATTACTTATAGTAATGAGTAACGACCAATTACGTATAAGTTAGACAACAAAGCCATATTTGCGCTGTGCCGGTCGCCAAACGGACGGCGGTGTAAATATAGTGCGCGTTCGTTCAACTATTGTGCAACAAGTGTAGTTGCCAAGGCCCCATTCAAGCTGGCAAAGCTTCGTCAAAGCGGTTACATGAATTAAAATATAGTTAACCATGTCACCATTGTCAACTAGTAATAGCAGGAAAGAGAGTTCGTCATACATAACCACAAGAGACATAAATAAGGCAGGTAGACTGTTTATCTTCAAAATTTTCATGTTTAGAATAACATGAAACATCAGACAACATCAACTAAATAAATTGCACTAAAAATATCAGATCCTTAACACGCTCAAACACTTGACCATAAAGCAGAGTTCCATTTTCCATGAGCACAAGAGGATTTCTGAAATCCAATGATAACATACCAAGGGTCTGAAAAGATACCTACTGAAAGCATACTACGGAGCGTCTGCTAAACAAAACAATACAGCTATCTAGCACGGGCGTGATATTGTCGCTTGTCGCTCAATGTGCCCCTTAGAGATTGAATCAGTGAAGGACATACGCTATACGTTTAAAGAGCATCGGAAGAAAAAACACTGTATTTACGATTCATTGCCGCCGAAATGTTTATATTTAGAAATCGAATGCTCCACGTCCTTTCTGCACGCAAATACTTTATGCGCATTTACATCTTATACCTGCTTGAGTGCAATTTATTCCGGTTACATTTAGCCGATGAAAGGCAGAGTGTTTTTTCAAACGTCGTTGTTTCACGCTGACCTTAGCTCGCAAGAGTTCATTACCACTCGAAACATGTTCAGATGCCGTTTTAAAATATACCTACACAGAGAGCTGAAACCGAAGTTTATTTGACGAAGAACTATCAAATTAATTAATAACAAAGTTAGAATAACAGCTAGTATAATATCTTGTGAAGTTGTGACCTATTTTCTTTTGAAAATATTTCCAACATCTTTCAATTCGCACTTCGACAGGGAAAATGATACCTTACGGAAAACAATCTGTTACATTCCGGAAAAATGCAGAGATAAGGACCAAGACAGATGATTGGAGAACACATTTTCTATAATAAATATTTAAGCCTTGATTTTCAAGTCATCGGAGTTGTAGTCAAGTATACATACAGAGGGTATTAGCGGAAGGATCTCCATTGAATCCAACCGGCGGCGTTGCCAAAACGATGTCCAGACATTTTCATTCACAATTCAAATCAATTTCCACTGACCCCACTAAAATAAAAGGTTTTACTTCCCACTCATTCATATTTGATGCAGTGTTCCCTCGTGTTAGGGACGAGCGGCCGCGTTGAATTAATATTACACGGCACAAAAACAAAAGTATTAAGAGATACCTTTTTAGAATTAAACTGTAGGTATGTGGTTTATTTGTAAGGCGAGGCAAGGTAAGCTAAGAGGCGACATGCCCGCAAAGATATGCAGGGTATTACAAAAACACCCGTAAATCCGAAAGGGGGTTAAATGGTCCATTACAAAGAGTCCATTTACAATATTTGAATCAATGTATGAAACAAAAAAAAATGTTTTTTCATACAATATGCTGCAAACCCTACCCTACATTTTTTACGGGTTATTTTGTAACACGTTGTATACACCTATACCTACTTACATAAGCATTTACATGCTTACTCCTTTCGTTGTAAATGTCACACAATGACAAACCTTGATCCGTGTGACATACATACAGAGAAATTAATTGTGAAAAGGTCTCCGCGGAATCTTTTTTTTTTATACAACGAGGAAGGCAAATGAGTAAGCGGGTCACCTGATGGTAAGTGATCACCACTGCCCATAGACACCCGCATCCCCGGGGGGTTTACAGATGCGTTGCCAACCTAGAGAGCTAAGATGAAATGCCTCTTGTGCCCATAATAACACCGGCTGTCTTACTCTCCACACCGGAACAGTGCAAGCACTGCTGCTTAGCGGCAGGATTAGCGAGTAAGATAGTGGTAGCGATCCGGACGGACCTCGTACAAGATCCTACCACCCGCACCGACTTCATCGACTGTAGGTACGTAAACTGGAAAAAGAAAACAAAAGAATTCAGTTTCCCAGCTCCCCAAATCGGGAAGTTACTGCGCAGTGGTAAATATCGGGGTAAACTCGAGTGGGTGTGACGCGGTACGTAAATTGCATCGCGGGCGTCTGGCGGCGCGCCACGCGGCCGCCCTGTGACGTCGGGGCGGCTGTTGATCACTTAGGGACCGAAATGGATTGTTTGTACGGTCCTTGTAATCTTATACCGGGCTGGTGGTGGGTATTAGCAAACGGCGTATGTGAGAGTGGAGAATGAATGAAGGCTGGAATCGACGCACGGCGGCGGTTATTTTGAATCTTTCATGGGAATATAAGAAAGAGGAGAGGAGTGTTTAACCCTTAACAAGGCAGAGGCGATTTAACGACCACATATACTTACTTGGAAATTCAACCTTAGTATTTGAACAATACGGTACAATATCAATATGCGACTTGCTTCAAAAATATCTTTTGTCAGGTATATATTCCACAGAGCTGCTATTCATTCGGTGGTCGTATGTTCCAATAAAATATGGGGGCCTTATTAAAGGTTAACTGGCTTGGCATAATGAGACAGATGGTACGAAAATCTTTAATTAATATCCAAATCATCTTTGCAGTTCGGTACCTACCCCATTAGGACCCCTGTTTTTTTAGTCAAATTACCATACAATCCTGAAATTCTTCTTGTAGGAGCCAAAGCATGCCGAGGCTAAACAGAAAGTTTTTTAAAGCAAATACATATAGTCTCTCTACAAAGTTCAGTCCTAGTATAAATAGGTCATGAAAGGGTGCTCCAAGCGACCTGCTCTGCCTAGCGCCAAGCCCCCTCAACACCCTAGAAAGAGATGCCACTGATTGTCAACGAGCAACTCGTCTCAACACTAGACACCCATTTCTACTTTTCAAGTACCGAACGTTTCTTCGCTAGACCTCGTAAAATGACATGAGAACTGTCATACAACTGAATTAAGTACAACGCTAACTGTTTTGAATTGCATATCACTAAGCAAATCTTGAAATGTTCGACAAGACGTACTGTCAACTACACTCCTCAAAAATGTCTAGGGATCAATTACATGCGGACTCCCATACATGTTTGATACCTACACTACATACGTATTGATTTAAACTTTCGCGATTTTCACACATTGTCATGATACTCGGGACTTAATCGCGTAAAAAATATATATTTAAATACCTCGACGTTTCGGATTATTCCCCCTCCCTTCGAGACCATAGACGCAACGTCGCGTCCGAAACGTCGAGGTATTTAAATATATGTTTTTTACGCGATTAAGTCCCGAGTATCATGATAATGTACCTACATACGTACATTTTTAACCCCCGACGAAAAAGAGAGGTGTTCTAAGTTTGACATGTGTATCTGTGTATCTGTCTGTGGCATCATAGCTCTTCAACGGATGGACAGATTGCGATGCGGTTTTTTTTTCAATCGAAAGCTAGTTTTTGAGCAGTACAGTTGCGAGTAAATTAGTTCAAAGTTGAGCACAGTAGGGCTAGCACGACTGGAAACTACTTTTTCGCGCGAGAATATGTTACCCATCCCGTTGCATTCTGAGCGACAGAAAAGGACGGGCAGTTGTTCTCGCGCGAATCGCACTGTGAGTTGTGCTAGACCTACAGTAATCGCAACAACCGCCTACGTATTCAATGGAGTACCTATTGGTCGAGACGAGAAGCCTTATCAGTATACAATTGCAATCTGTTATTTTTAGTTCAGTATAAATCCGGCTCCCTGTTCAAATCCTTTTATCGGCTACGCTTCCAGAAGCACATACTCGTAAAGCGTTCGGTTATATTTTCAGCACAAAACATCCCACAATCCGCTTTGTTTCTCGATGCAGTTCCGTTACGGTGTGTGTGTGTGTGTGTGTGTGTGTACGTTTATTTCTAAAAAACCGGGCAAGAGCGTGACGGACGCGAACAGGAATTCTAGGATATCTTATTGTGTATCAGATTTTAATAACTAGGTGATTTATTGCTATAATATACGGGATTCTCGACTCCAAAGAAATTCATCACTTTAAAGCTATATATTTCTCAAACGGATCCCTAAATAGAATAATGGTCTTCGCACACCCCCAACATTTTCGAAAGCCCTATCCAACCACACCCCACACCATATGATAGATAAGAAATAAATCACCCACTTTAAGTGTAGCGGAGGTGCACTTAAAATTTTGTTCTTTATCGGCATGATTAATATGTACATACATTCCAAATTACAGCTTCCTACTCGCAAGAGGCTCTGATCTGAGCTATGCCTCGGACAGACAGACGGACCGATACGGTGAAACTGTAAGAGTTCCTTGTTGACCACAAAACCCTAAAAAAGTTTGATTCGAAATGACTCGAAGTTTTTCGACTGACAGAGTCGATTTTCCGAGTCGAAAAGTCATACGGTTTCATTATCCGTTCAAAGTTGCCTGCTCGTATCATAATTATGGTTTAGTTTATAAGCGCAAGTTCTTGTAATAGAGCAACCAGCATTGACCTAGAAGTGGAAGTGATTCGGAGCGACACAGCCGACCGCACGTGTCTGGCATCGTACGTCACTCGATGTGTCACACGCTTAATATCACAATGTTTATGAGTTTATGAGCTTCACTTTATTAATTAATAGAGACCTAAAGTCGTTACAAAAGAGCCTATATTATTGTAAAACGTCGATGTCATGGACTGGAACTTAAACACGGTACTTGATTTTGACACCCAATGCAGCCTAGCTAGCAATCATGTCTCAAAAATCTAGTAAACTCTTATTTTGTATGCTTGACTTTTGACGCGGACATATTAGTGCCATTCCGTGGTGGTAGTCACGAAACTAGAACAATTTCGGTACACCAATGATAAGAACAAAGCCAAAATCTCAGTGAAACAAAGACTCTACATCAATCATGGTCACATTACAGATTCAACTAGAATTCTGAGATAGCAACGGTACAGAGTAGTGTGTCGGAGGACAGGTTCTTGAGATATTAAGTAGTTATATATAGAGAAAACCCTTATTGCATCTTGGTTAGCATTAACACGAAACGAGTTTGTATCATCATGATATGACAGTACTTAATGTACGGGTCTTTCCAATTGTCACCGTATCTTCGCCTTTATTAGCTGATTGACTGAACCTGCTCTGCTCGCCTCACCGTACCTAACGGCAAAGGGTTACGCGTATCTACCTTCCCCATACCTTACGTACCTTTCCCATTACTACGATTACTGGTAGAATAGTCGGGCCGCACTTAGCAGCTAACGAGAAAAATCCAAGTCTCGATGTCCTTGCCTCATTGTTATTTACTTGGTGACGCGTGAGAACTGCGCACCGGATGCTATAAATTAAAACAAATTTGCTCCGTTTTTTTTCAGCGCATAAACAATGAAAACTTAATTCCACTTGATAGCGGCAAATGCAAATATAGTTTATATATGGGATATATCTGTTTAATCATACGAGCGTTATGTTTAATGATCTGTATGAAACACCCATTTTGTTTTATTAACGATGTATTTGTCCCGAAGAAGAAACGATGCATATGCGAATAGACAGTCTGATCTATAAACAGTAGTTATTTTAAATAGGTTAACGAGTGTAATAATGAATGGAACTACGTTCGGGGATTAAACATAGCACCTGAAAACGGCACAAGGTTGGAGCTTTGCAGAGTAACGATGTAAACATGAAATACGAATCGAAATTTGTAAATAGGGACTGATTCGCAACGGATTTGCCAAATTACAAACCGTTTTATTATGAGCTTATGCATTACATATTGTTACAATGCAATGTGATCTTATATTTATATTTCACATGTACTGATTAAGTAGTTCGATGACTTTACTTTTTCTCCCACTCTTGTCTTGTGGCAACTTTTGTCATCCGACAATAGTGGACAACGCTGTCAGGTATCCACCTGACAGCGTTGTCCACTATTTCTTGCTCGCCAGATCTCACTTTTTTACAAAATCACCTTTGTCGCTGGCAGTGTTGCGTCATACTCTTACGTGTCATGTTCAGAACTCCCTTGATCAGAGCCGAACACGGGTTACAAGCTCTTTAAGCACAATCTGTATGCCACTACGTTCCAAGAAACTAGGATACCCTTAGTTTTTTTCCTTCCTTAGCATAGTGTTGGAGTATAAAATAATGTTAGGTTCTTATGCTTTCGTATGAAAGGCACTAGCCGCCTCTTTAAGCGATCGTTGAAACAATTTTATTTATTGATTGCGCCCGTTGTGACAAAAGCATGGCAGTGATCACCGCATTGACAAATTACTAGTCACACAATTTCTCAAGTTCAATCGTCGTCTCAGAATCCAGAAGAAGTTCTCCTTCGGCAATCGTGTAATATTGATCACCACGCGGTATGAAAAAATCAGCTTTCACGAATTAATCAAATAGTTATACAGTTTTCGAGACCTGATTTTAATACTTGATTTTACTGCTTGCCAACAGGGTTTTAGAATGACTGCCTACTTCTTATCCTGAGAAAAACCCAAAACAACGAAGCCAAAAGCCGAAAGCTAGGAACAGAACTTTACTTGTTATTGGACTAAACTAAGAGGTCCTAACACAAGTCGAATTTAATGGTACGAAGGCACTATGTCTGAGTATTCCACAATCGTTAAAGTTTTATGCCGTCAATATCAATTTTACTGCGGAAATAAAACATTCAACAGCACAGCAGTTACAAAATAAAATATAGCACTACGTTACATTTAATCCATGGATTCAGCGAAATAAAATGTGAAAGTATGGTACAATCACAGTTCTAATATAAATCACTACTTAGAAAAACAATATTAGTGATTTTCAAGGAATATTCATCAGGTCCTAACGTTTGCGTAAGATTCGAGGAATCTAAAACAAATCGCGCGTTTCCCGCTATTTTAGTTTCGATCTGACGTAATATTACGAAAATAATAAAAGCGCGTTATGTAGGTCAAGTCAAGCATCAGAGGGTTGATTAATAGACTATTCTCCCAACTTCATATAAGGAGAACTCGAGCTGAAACAAATTCTACTTTGTGTGCTGCGCTGAATACTAATTATTTTGGAGCTTTAGATTTTGTTACAGAAATTAAAAGGGGAAACACAACCGAACAATATGCCGGTGTATTTTCTTTACATCAATGTCCTGTGGGCACATTTGTGAGGTACCAATTCAGCCAACCAGCATTTCTGTTTGGACCAGCGACTATCTGCTTATGTGGTTTTAGTATAGTCATAAGATGCAGAGGAAAGTAAATCCTCCCGGTTCTATTAGGCCAACTTGGGGTTAACAAATACGTCAAGTTAACCCTAAGTTAGTTTCTAACCCAGGTGCAAGTCAGCTTTAGTGATCGATTGGAGGGTTACTCTTTTCTTTTAGCTCTAACTAACCACTATACTCAACAGTGTTTTTTTTGGAGGATCTTAGAAATGGTCTACTTACTTTTCCTCAGCGGTCTCCTCGACCGAGGGCTGCGGCGCCAGGGTGTTCAGGTCAGGCAGTTCCACTGCCATAGTGTCCATGGCCATGTTCACTGGTTATTGTTGTCACTAGCACTTGTCTTACACACAGTCATGCACTTTGGGGTTCAGTTCACTGAATTAATTCACGAAGCCTAAGATAATATTTATGATTGTTGATTTTGTGTAAAGGTATTTGGTTCTAGATAAGGACAATTTGACACATAAATTTAATGAACTCTTCGCGCTGAAGTCAAGCCTAATTGATATGGAATGACGTATTGGTACCGCATAAGACACGCTTTGGGCGTGATTACGGATGACGTGCTCGTAATACAGAGCTTTGTACTAATGCAGTCTTAAATGAAGCATAACCAAGTCAAATTCTTCTATCCTTGACTGGAACGAAATATATAAAGGGAAGTTGGTAAATTTAGGGCGTATACACCTCAGTCATTACGGTGAAAGAAATATTGACGATAGTCATGGAATGGTAACAACTGAAGAACGGTAGTTTCATACAAAGTTGATACCAATCATCAAGCTGTATTCCTTTAAATTAGAAATGGTAACAAGCGGGTGTAATCACTAGATGGTAGAATAATAAATGGCTAAAGTTTTAAATAGATTATCAGTAAGGTGAGTAAGGGGAATGACATGGTCAGTTTTTTAAAGATAATTTTCAACTGTTTTCAGTAGGTATAAGTATTATACAATACAATACAAGAACTCTTCATTGAACACCACATAACAAACAAAACAGAAAAAGGTACGAAAATGTATGTAGCAATGGGCGGCCTTATCGCTACTTAGCGATCTCTACCAGGCAACCATAACGGAATAAAGATAGGTGTATTATAGTAATAGTCTATCGACCATCTTTGTGGTTTCCGCCTATGCGATTTTTAGGCTTCTGTACACAAGGGGCTCCTGTCCAAGCCTCCGCTGTCGTGTCGGTCTGCCCGTCCGAAGTTCAGAGGGCTATTTTTAGAACCATAATAATAAAAATAAAATAGAGTTTAAAATTAAAGGGCAGAACAAGCTGAAATAGGCACTTCATGAGCACAAGATCCGAAATAATCCACGAAGGCAGTTGTTTACACTGAAAGTACTGGAGAGATAAATGTTTATTTAGAGGTAATATTTTCGGATCGTTTACACGTTACAATGCGGATACGTTAGTTCACGTGTCTGGGAAGTTTACGTTGCACGCTGTCGTAAATAGTTGGGAATCCTTGAATGTTTCAATATGTAGAGTAATAAGGAACGCGTGAAAAACGATCAGCAATGGATTGAAATTGTTATTTGGGTTTTTGAATGAATCAAGTAGGAAGATTAGTGTTACGGAAGCTAGGAAAATAGCTGTATTTGGTTAACAATTTGATGAGTATAGTGCGTCATTTCCTGGTCCTATATTCATATTCACTAACAAGGTGAACATAGGTGACAGAATGTGAACATGAAATAATATGTACTGCGTTGTAGCACCGGCATAGTACACGAGGAAACCCTTAAAGGACGTGGGCCATGTGACTACTTAAGATCGCATTGGAAGTCAATACCGGCGTTATGGTATAAGTATTGCAAAGAAATGCAAGGTACAAGACAACTTGTGAAGAGACAAGAGAAGTTACCAATAAACCAATACGATTGTCGTTTGTCTGAATTACTTTTGCATTTTGTACTATTACGATAGGCATTAGAAATATACCTACAGATAAATAGCAACAGAACCAGCTCCAGGTAAGCGAGAAGACGAGTAATTCTGTAGTAAAATCAAAATCAAAAAAAATATGAAGTACTTAGTGTAAGAGCTATTGTAACTTGTTTTTAGATAAAAATAGTTCGTGCAAGTTTCTTGCTGCGCATTCCTCTTGGCAATCATGGTATTTCCGAAAGTGCCGTTAGACAAAAAAAAAGACGTGTAAAAATTGAGAATTTTGGATTTTATGGAGCCAAATGATTCCGTCAAGTTGTACAGTATATCTATTGAACGAGCACGGAAACAAACATGTTGTAGGTACTAAACAACATAATGATAGGTACCTGTGATACGGAATCCACGCGAAAATTCAATGACGTGCATAATTGGGTCGCGTCAATGTCATGACTAGTTTTTGTGAAAATTTTGTCGACAGGAAATTTACAGTTTGTTGATTGTTTGGAATAATCTCAGCCACGCCGACACGTATTTCGGTGGATCAAGATTCCCAAGTATCTACAATTCGCGTTTCTGCGTTGTTGGAATCTAGCCTTGATGTAGCTATGTACGAGTAGATTCATCAGATTATCGATCTTGCTTTTGGAGGTTTGTGGTCTTTTGATATTAACCTAAATCCATTATTTTTTAATGTCTCTGCAGATTTGAAGTGAACTTTGATCAGAAGTGACTTCGACTTTCATAGAATCCTACATGAATCTGAAATCCAAGGGGGAGTCTGTTGAATTTTTCAATTGCGATGAGTTATGTTATGTTATGACTAATGATTATGAGTTACGAGAAAACCTCTACAACGAACGGATGTATCGATCGTCGCTGATCTGTTTATGACTGTCGTAAACGAGCTTGACCTTTCCTGCTGTTCTTATACGATAGCTTTTTGCGCAGCACTCCCACGCGCCACACTTATGGCTTTGTTATTGGTCACAGTTTAAAAACAAATAAAATTGTGGTAAACAAAAACGCGCTAGGATTCTATTTACGGGTCATGGCAAGCAATAAAACAGGTTGAATGGAAACTGTGAAATTAACAACCACGAAATTATTCTATGTTTAATAACATGTTCTTAATAACATGTTTTTAATAGAAGTGGAATATTCCTAAATTGCCTATATTAAATCTATGTTACATCTTATTGTTATCACGGGAATTACTCAATATATGTTGCGTTCGATCATTAAGTAAATCAGTCTATGTCCACTGGACCCTTCATTTAGTTGACATCAAAAGTTTTCAATCTATGAGAGCATTTAATTAGGTGGGTTTATATTAAGCCTTATTATGACTGAGTTAATGAATCCGTTTTATATTTTAAAGTAAACGAGAATAGCTATAGTAAACCTTGTTAGAATTATTTAAATAGCTACGTCCTTAATTATAAGACATGTTCAGTGAAAATCTCTTATTAAGTTTGTATTGGAGATTGATTAAAAGGTTTCTTGAGGTGTTGAGGCTTTTATTTTTTAGGCTTTAATAGTTTTACAATCTTGTTTTAATAGAATTACGGAGCGACCGGAGTAGCTGTTGACCGTGTCGTCTCGTATGAAGGAGAGCCCGGGGGAGAGGGGGAGATGTTGCTAGTCTTAACAAACTTTCTTTTTTTTTAAATTTACGTTTCGTTATACAACTCTAATACAAAGTTAAGGTTTCCCTCCAAGCAGTCACAGTTTTACTGCCACTGAGAGTCGATCTTGAACTAAATCTTGAGATTTTTTTAATGGTTTTAAGCACGAGTTGTCCACTACTGCACAATTGACGTTGAGACTATTATAACCAAAAAGAACTTATTAACTATTTCTTAGCTTCTTGTTAGCCATTCACACCCAACATCTAGGTATAATATCGTAATAAATGACTGCTAATAACTATACACAACATGCTTATCAATGGCATCAAATGTTGGAAGGTCGTCTAACAACGTACCATCTCGTTAAGTCTCGGGCCTAAAAAGCACTCGTGGACTTCTTCTGATCCAAGCGCAAAGAGATTTGATCCGAAGTCGACATAGCAACCTTTCATTTGTTTATTTTTACCCTTTAAATCCGTAACATCAGTCTTAGTTCCCAAAATCAGTCAACAATTAAGGTATTTACCTACCCCTAATTTATTCGACAACAGCGTTTTGATTGTGACTACATTATTGATCCTAATTGGTACAACAATACTTCAAGATATGTAAGAATGGTTTAACTGTTTTTTTTTCATTCAGTACAATAGTATAAAACAAACCAATAAAATATAATAACAGGACAATATCTGTTTATAAATGGCAGTTTTAGTACCATCGGTTTTCATAACAATGAATAAATGTCCATTACAATAAACTGCGGCAATTTCAATACTTCTTAGTAGCACTGCCACCACTGATCGTTTAGCATCCATCTTGGTCATCATCCACTTCGTGAATAAAGGTTAATAGAATTGCAAGCATGTATTTTGCAGATGAATTCTTACGAGGTTGACTTACGACGTAGTTCGGGAAAAAAAACAGTTAACCCGTCAACTAATGGGTTAGCTGAGCGAGGTATCAAACTATTAAAAAGACACAAGAATGAGTCTGGTCTGGATGTTCAAATTAAAATGCTACATTTTACATGTGACTGACTCCTCGATGCGTGACAGTTTAATAATGAAACTACATACCCGACAAGATATGAAAATTGTTAGCGACGGGTTTGGTATTCTAAAGCAATATTATTTTAAGCTGGTGTTTAGGTAGACAAAAATTTTATTTCAAAAGGACAATGTTAAACTACTTGTACTTAAACTCAAATGTCTGTATTGTTCATGTTCATTTACGTATACCTAATCATGTAACGTAATAGGCGCCTTGGTTTTTAACTGTAAGCCTGTTATTGTTTTGAATATAAAAAAAACGATAGTTAGCTTAGCATGATGATTAAAAGGAAATGTGCAATACGATATCAGGTTACGGAAACTTGCATCAGTTATTAGTCACACCGTACCTACACGTTACGTAGCCAAAGCAATTAATTTTACACTCTAAAGGAATACTCATACGGTTGAAGATAAACACAGACCTGACGTTATTAATTACGTCTTAGTAAAACACAACAAGCAAATGCTTGATTTGTTTTTATAAAGGACTGGTTTGGAAGGAGAACCGAAAACAACCAATTAGTACGCCAGTCAATTTTTTTAAATAATTTTTCCATAGAATAAGAGCAAATCTCACGGTCTGATAAGATTTTATCAAATCAGCATATTTGAGTTCTGATGGCCGCGCTCGTCTCAAAGAGCTGCAGCTACCTGATAAACAATAGGTGTTATCACTTCCTGTAATCACAATGCCTTTTCAATTTGCATACTGCTTATTACACTTAGCTTACTTAAGCTGTAATAGGTATATTATATTATAATCTTGAGAGTTTTAAATTAACAACTCCATCTAGCTACCGTACTTGTTGTTTCTTAAGAGTTAAAAAAAATCCAAGCCAGGTCTCGTTTAGATAATTGGTTACTATTTTGTTAAGAAGTATTTATATCCCTTTTTGGGAAATTAAACAATGTAACATGATCTTAATATTCAAAGAGGTTCTTCGTATTTTCGATATACTTTCCAAAGACGTGTTAAAATTCTGTACGGGTCGTCTCCAAAGAGTTAGCATTGCCACGAATGGAATGAGTGATTGAAGAAAAGTAGGTAGGTATGAGGCTATGAGTGTATAAAAATAGTCATTTTATAAGGATGCCCTTTGTGAAATAACACGTGATATTAGTAACGTTATTTACACGTGTGACAAATCCTTTGAAATTAGCTCGAATTTATCAATGGAATTAGTAGTAACGGATTGGGTGACGCATAATTATGTTTTTACATAGGTATTTATGAAACGCAATACGAGCAATAGCTGAGCAGCGTAGCAAAATAAACCTAGTTATTCGCGAACGTTAGTCATGTCATTAAATCTAAATTTTATTCTGTGAATAGACGGCTAAAGGCTTTTTTATTTATAAAGCACTTTTTTAGTCTACCAGCGCTTTCGGAAAGATAATGATTGTTTATTTACTTATTTAATTAATTGCACATCACATTCATACATAGCAGGTGTTACAATTCGTTATACTTAGTCATAGGTATGTCACGAAGAATGCGCCGTAGCAAACTTGATACAAAGTCAATGAGAAACTATCATTATTTTTTGCAAAATAGGGTAGGTAACTAATACTAAAAAAATCTATACTAAAAGACACTGGTCATTCTCTTTACCAATAGAAATTGTTTTATACCGGCAATTAAATTAAAACTATTCATTCACTTTCAAATAACAAATCAGGTGTTTAATTTGAGTTTATTCTTCGTAAGCAATTAAATTGCTCTCAATTTGAATGAGCCGTTGTTGAGATTCCGCTTTTCAAAATACGAGGTTAATACCTAACATTAATTCAACTATTAAACGTAATTGGAGCAAAACAAATTTTAGAGTAATTGGCAAATTTATCCCTTATTCTTATTAGTGATTTGGCAACGAAATAATCCCAAATTGGGAAATGAGGAAAAATAAAATTATTTCTCTATTTTACGAAAGTGACAAGTGCATTTATTTGACTGCATCGTTCTCTTTTCCTTTTCACTTTTATAAAATAGTGCATATGACTATAAATAGGTAAATAAAAAAAAATACAAGTCTTCCCAATAATTCTTACGCGAAACTCTGGCTGACCGGTTGGAAAACACCGAAAAAAAAAAAACTAAAAGATCAAATTTCGAATCACAGCAACGGGATCGATCACTTTTTTCCTGTCCACATGAAATCACTGGCCGCTAACAAAACATGCAATAGTGTTTATATACTGAGCGCGGTCGATAGGACATCTGGCCTGCGCAGTGCTCGCGTAGCGACTGAAAGCGGGCGGGGACGCCGCCGACAGAGGGGGAATTACCCGATTACCGGGGTAATTCTGCGGGGTGCAATCCTAAATCAATTTGCCGGATAAGATGGTCATAATGGCTCATTTTCAAATATTAACTACACATTTGTTAGAAGGAAACATAAATGTAAGCTCAGTGATTATTTAATATTAGAATCAAATTAAACTTGTCTGACGGTTTCAATAGCCAGAAGTCCATAATATGTTCTTATAGCCACGATTCGCCCATAAAACCTGTCTTTGTACATATTTGTATTAGTAATTATGCTGACATTACAAAGAGTCTTTGACATTCAGAAATATGTCATTGCTCTGTCAACAGTTATCTATGGGTCGGTAGTGTTATATAAGGTCGCAGCAAATACGTAGCTCGTGGGTCTATGTAACTTCCACCACGTACTTGAACTTGAAGATTAAAAAGTCATTGACCTTAACGAAAATGTCAAATTGCAAACAATGCCCAAAATCAATTCCCTCCCAATAGAAACACTGGCGCTGAAATAAAAGAGAATCGCCCACCCCGCCCACCGTCTAGGGCGGAATCTGCATTCAATATGGCTAGTGCTGTCCTTTACGATTCGGGGTAATAGAATGTGATAGCAGTACCGTTTGTCTGTGAACGATGTTGGTCAGTGTTGCGGGGTTGGTTGGTCGGATCGATCGTCGGACGAGTTGGCCGACGGGTCGGGTGATCCATCATGGTGACGTCAGAATGGTTAGGGAGCCGAGGTACAAGTGATATTAGTTAATGGGATAGTTGTAAGTACAAGACGGATGGTTATGATTCTTGTTTTGTTACTTGCTTTGGAAGTAGGTGAATTCTTAGTAAGCTACCCTTTCAGTTTGACGACGGTCGGTCTGTTGTCATTTTGGTACCAAGAGATGAACGGTAATCATATCTTATATGAAACAGCACAGTTGGATGCATTTTCTTCATCACTCTGACATAGCGACTTTTCTTTTGTGTTTCTTCCTGTCAGCAAAAGTTTTATTGGAAGAAAAAACTATGTAGCGATATCATCATTCTGATTTTGTCGATACTGTTCCTTCCAGTCCGTTCTTTCCAATGCGAGTTCTTTCACCTCCTACGACACGACACAACGTCTATCTTCGTCTATTTGGACTAAACTTGATCTATCCTCGGTCATCCCCTTCCTCTCTTTCCTTCCATATTTTTTACCATTTCCCCTCTCCTAGTCTCCGCCACATTCAGAATAGTTCTTCCCTCTCCAACTCTTTTCAAGACCCTCTCATTGGTGACTCTCTTTGTCTAAGTAATCTCCTCCATCCTTCGCCAGCAACACATCTTGAACGCCAATGCTCCATTATGTATGTTTTGATGAGTCGCTTTCGCACTGGAACACCGTTCTGGGAAATTGGGACACCGTACACCTATATAACCTATTCCTATTCCTAACACTTAAAATCATTTTTACGACAACACGGCTCCATGGGTTCGCGTCTGCCATTTCCATTTCGCCTGTAGACATTACGTAATATATTTTCATTTCACGTAATATACAGCCCGATTGAGTTTCTAGATCGACTACGTGATACAAGGAAAATAGTTGTAATTTGTTAAATGAAACGTATTAATGCTCAAATAAATAGACGCTCGCGTTTGGTTCTTTTTACGTTTTTAGAACTGTTTCGGCAAATAACAACCCAATACTCGTAATGCATGTGCTTTGAGAAAGATACTAGTAAGACAGGCTTTAAGTTTTCTTTTCATTCACTTGCAATAATTTATTTGTGTGAATAAATCTCTCTTTCTCTCTCTCCCAATATGAAATAAACACACACGCGACAAATTTATGTGTTCATGCAGTACCTCCACTACCACACGAATCATTACATGTCACATAGACCTCTATACTATACGCTGACGAGTTTCAAACTCTCGACGAGTCCAAACACTTGCAATATGCTATGCAGTTTTTTTACATACATTCTTTGGCAGTCTCATTTTCCTCCCACAAGAGACACGCTCATTTGAAGGTAAGTATGCAGTTTCCGAACTGACCGTTATTCTTGTAACAGAATAGGGAACATGACATATCCGAAATGACCGTTATTCTAGTAGAAGCCGATCGAAAATAGCTGCACCAGTCCAGCAGGCTTTGACAGTCCTATTTCCCCACATAAGTGCGCTCCAGGTTATCAGACATTTAATAGGGTGTCACTCATCCTATATACATACAGCTTCCTACCGTAGCCCACACCATTGTTCGTGGAACGAAGTTAGCCGGCGCAATCTGCGACAATACAGTGCCCTAAGCACGACTTGTCGAATCCTGCGTCACGTAAAATCGAATAGTAAACTATAACGAGTTTGTATGACGTTTGGAACAGCGCCCGCCCGTGAGCGTATTTGGAACTAAAATTTAGTATGAGACTTCTCGATCTCGATACGATAACCGCAACGTAACGCAGGATTCGACAAGTCGTGCTTAGGGCACTGAACACGAGCGTAGCAAGACCGTGTAACAATAACTTTTGAGTTCGGTTGGCTAATTGGATTTTGCATAAAGGATGAACTACAAGCTGGCATGGTCTCAACGAAACTATTTTTGGAAACTTGATAATATAAGTAAGTCAAAATGTAAAATGATTTTATTATGGCCCAATTCCCGTAAACTTCCTTAGCATACGTATTTCTACGGTGACCTAACAGAATGACATCAGCTGTTCGCTCAGTTGTCTATACAAACTCAGCTATAACTTTTCTATCGGTTACATAAAGTGATCAAAGCTTTATCCGCCGTGAGCTCAGTCATATAGTTTAATCTCGTAATCCAATAGAGTGGCGGATTATCTAGTTAAACATTTACTGTATTTACTAACAAACAGTGTAAATATTCAGAGTAAATAGATTCTTAGGGCAATTAAAACATAAACAGGTGACTGGGTTAGTGACACTATTCAAAGTTTCAAAGATAATTGGGAGTTTAAAAAACTATTCAATCGACTTGTTGATCGCGGAGTTAAGCGATTATGTTTTCAGATTCGGTGAAAAGTTATTTGCTGATTTGTAAAAGTAGAGTATTTGTGATGATGCTTTACCACAATGACTAAAATATAAACTTTGTCTTTCTATATTTGGGACACAGCTGTCGCAATGAAATGTGTACTTACGGATAATTTAACATTTAGCAAATAAACAGAAATAATGTTCTATTCATTTTAAAGTTCTCTGTGAGGATGTTATGAACCACATATTTTTTGGTCTAGAGACACGACATTATTTGCTTGAATAATATTTACGTTCTGTTAAGGGCAGGTTTTTCTTGAAACTTAATGCGGAGTCTCTCCAAAGTTTTTGAGTTCAGGTTTGCTCCGAATTAAAAGAAGTTTATATTTGAATCATTTGTGCGTAATAACAAAAAAACACATGTAAATGAATAACGTCTTAAATATGGAAAGTATAAAGACAAATCTGTGGCTTTGTGGCTACAAAAGGAAAACAAAACAAATGTCCGAAGAAGACCACCACTAGCACTAGTATTCGTTGCATGGATTTCGGGTGTGGAGCAGAAATTAATAAACTTTTCAATTCAGACGATTCCTAATTATGTCTGTCAATAATTTATGGAATAAACGCGAAAAGGCAATAAACAATTGCCGTTAAAACACGTACTTAAACACGCGCAGCAACAGTCACAACCCGTTACCGTCGCGTTCCCCTAATTGCCGGCACTTAACAACACGCTTCTCGCCCGTCACGTGAATTAATGTGCGATAAGGGACATCAGAATCTGACAACGCCCCCAAACCGCCAAGCTGACATGCGAGTGCCAAGTTTTGAGGCTGACAAGATACGCAAAGTATACTCAGAGACTTAAAGCAGACTGACAGACGGGAGGCGCCTTTGACTTATCTATGCACCACAATTTTTCTGTCACTTTTTGAGGGGGACGAGGAACACACATTGCGCTTATGTCAAAATTTGTTACGTTCCTACAAAGTCACTAAAACAAAACTGTCACACAAATGCCAAAAAGACGCACACAATCAACATAGCCTGATCATTTGGTCAGACCTTATGTTACAGTTTTGGCAGAGGGGAAATCGCGCGTTAACTTCTCCATTCCTTTCCTGCTCTAAGCTCAGAGGCGAGGCTACACGGCGCTGCGTGTGACACACATGCCACATAGACAAACATGCCATTTCAGGGGAGCTGGGTGGGTCGGACAAGACGCAAATCGGACAGCCATCTTCTCTTTAAAGCGCGCAGTTGTTTTGCGCGGAAATCGCAGAGTTAGACGCATGCGATTAACTTTTGCCTTGTTCGTTCAATGCTGCGTTCACCGCGTAAAACAATGTTTGGTAATTAGATTATCTGATGTAAAATGACGTGCGTCAACGCATCGAGTTTAATCAAACAACGGCGCGCTTAAAACACCTTACGCACTGGCGCTTACTCAATGAGAGCTATCGCGCCAAAAATCCGCTAGGATAGCTAGTGTCGAGTAGGTCTATCTGTCAATTTCCACCAATCATGGGCCAGTAGCTTCTCTCATTGGTGGAGAATGACAGATAGACCTGATACTCGACACTAGCGATCATAACGGATTTTTGACTCGCGATAGCCCTAATGCGATGGATGCGGAAATCACAAGACCGGTCTGAGTGGAGAGCCTTGGGGGAGGCCTATGTTCAGCAGTGGACGTCTTTCGGCTTACACGATGATAGCCCTAATTGTCAAAGACTACAGGCCCCTATGTCACCAACTTTACAATTGTCAGTTTTCAATGTCAATTCGGCGTCAACTGCTGACTTGAAGATCTTTTGTTTTAGCCCGCTTCATATTGTCAAAGAAATGTAGTTCGCATTGTCATATAAAACTGACAATTGTAAAGATGCTGAAATAGAGGCCCGGCCCCTATACCACAAAAATTACAAGCGCTACAATTTAACAAATTTGTCAAGTTTTTCATACTAAAATGTGACAAATATGTCAAATTGTAGGACTTGTAACTTTTGTGGGATAGGGGGCTGGTCTATGACTCTAATGTCTGGCGTGTGCGTGTGTCTCATTTAGAAATCGCGTTGCGCTGCGGTGTGGACCACCTTAATAATATAAATAACAAGACTTCATATGATGAGACTCTTCACTTGCCATTTAAGGTGGCAGCTTTTTCATCAAGCATATTTGAAGTAAACGCTGATTCTTTATATACTCATGTCTCGTATATTCAGATATATCAGTATTAAAACGATATATGTGTAATGTACCTATCTGCATCATAACAATAGCTCAACAACCTTCTGTTTTCGCGATCACCTCATTAAACAAAGATAGTAGGTATTTATAGTGTTCGCTACATCTGATAAGGTGTTGTCCAATAATAAAGAGAAACATAAGCAAATACTAGCACTACTACTATTTCGTATTAATAGTTGAATGTTAGGTATATTTCCAATCTTAAGCGCAAGAAATGAATATGGAGTGTCACGAGCTATGACTGTCTTCCTGGAATCGGACTTTAATCTTGCTCTGACTATAATATAAATGTGTCATCTGGAGTCATTGACTTACTAAAACACCATAGACTTTGGGTCTTGTACAAAATTTACGAAATATGTGTCCCAGTCAGGTCTGCCATTTGTACGATTTAAATCGTATTTGTACGATTTTTTGATGATTTTACATGCGTACGATCGAACTATCAAAATCGTACGTAAAACTTACGACTTTTATGATTTTTCAAAAGACAATTTTTTTCATAGCTTTGGTCTTAGTCTTGCAGCAATATTATATCAAATTTCGGCAAAGAACTTACACCCAAGTACTTACTACGTCCATGAACTTCGGTCTCAAAAGTTTTAAACCAACCGAAAACATGATTAAAGTGATGAATACGGCCAATTTATACAACAAAAAGTGACATTTTTAACTTTATGATTTACAAAAAAATAAATAAACGAATGATTATTACTGTACGATTTATTTTTTCAGTTATTCCTTGAGCATACGATTTTTTCGTAGTTTTCTACATGGCAGCTCTGGTCCCAGTACAACACTGCATTTTTTGATGACAGCCATACGTCATAGCGCTGTCGATCGACCAAACTAAGACAGACTGACGCTCTATTGGTGTTTTTTTTTGCAAATCAGTGGGCTTTTGGTTCGGATGTTTTTAATGACTTCTGCTACTAATCCTTCAGAATATTTAAATGTGACAGTTTGCCAATAGCCTATCACACCATCAGCGATCGCAAACTTTCCGCAAACACAAAACAAATAAAGCAAAAGACAGCATTGTAACCCGAATATAGGTAAGTGTGAAGTAACTTAACCCGTTTCAGACAATACTCTCCTTTACACACTCGAAACGCACGACTCTCTTCAGACAATCGGCTAGTTTAGGACAGAACTAAAGCACGTGTGCAAGCAAGGTTACTATGGCAACTTGATGCCCCCAAGGCGAGATTCTCTCGCATACATTGACATAGTGACATAGTTTCGGACTAACCTGTAGTCCTTTCCCTGGGAGCACACGCTTCGTCGGTAGCAAAATGAAAACATTGAACACTGGACATCATTATACTAGGTCACAGGTAATGAACCTTAAACATGTATTCAAAATTCAAAATTTTATTCAGCAAATAGGCAGTTGAATGCTCTTTTACACGTCATTTTTTTTTTAGTCTACCAGCACTTTCGGAAAGAACATGATTGCCAAAAAGAATGCGTCGCAAGAAACTTGGCACAAAGTATTTTTTTCTAAAAACGAGTTACATTAGCTCTTATAATACGTAACCACAGGTAAATTACACAAAGAAACCTCACTCTATCTTTAAAAAAACCGTATTATAGAAATAAGTGTAAAAAAATATTATTACAACAGCTAATCCAGAACACTTTACTGCCACGTTTTAATTGAGCAGGAGATGACTGCATAGGGTCTATATTTAAGCAAATGAGAGCAAGGGTAAGTGTAAACCGTATGAAGATCTGAGGAAATTTACATGATTTGTGTATGTCCACGCCTATGGCTGTCTTTGTATAATGCCATTGTAACACAGCGAGGATTTAAAAGAGGAAATATCAATATCAAATCTAGTCTAACCGAGTATAAAATCGACAAAAACTATGTCAATATTACTATTGACTGCTCTTGTATATTGCTGCTATTGTATGCTCATTCGTCACAAAAACTAATATATTCTACTCCATCATTCATAACACAAGAATTCAAAGCATGCCGTGGGTGTATGGTACTATTAATAACACATTGATCATAGCCAGGGGTTAATGTGATCAAATTTGCCGCCTACTACCACTATATCCGATTTGTTTGTTTACACTAAAGCTTAATGTAAAGTGGTTTACATTGCAGCAATTGCGTGGAATGTGATGGTGATGAGAGAAGTCGGTTTATCATTTGTCTATTTATAATTTAGTAGTTGGGGGGCCGTCCATATATTACGTGGGGGGGAAGAATCTCACTCAATCTCAAAGGGGGAAGAGGGAGGGTCTCGGCACGGAATAACTAATTTGGCAAATCACAATTTTTTCCGGCAAGAAACAGTGTAAAAATTGCGAGAAAACTTGGTTAAATTAAGGAAACATGTATAATGAAATCAAGCACTATACTAAAAATAAAAATACGCATTTTCAAAAATGTCACTGACTGAAAATGACAGTTACAATCACCGGATTTTTTTTACAACTGAAAATTAATATAGGCATCGAATAAGTATTGCCTCCTGAACACACCAATATATTTATAATAAATCTAATATTACACATTCTCATTGCATTATGAAACACAAGACAATAAAATAGGTAACTTCACTTTTTTGACGATAAAAAAATGCTCTTACAATTTTCACTTTTATAACGTCACATTATCGCCATAAGCGTCTTTGTTTTTAATCGAGACAAGACAAAGGCCGTTGGATGTAGAACTGGAGTTGGGTCTTTTTAAAATACGTAAGCACCTCTTAATTCATTATGAATCCAAATGAAAATTTTAGACTATTGCAGTTTTAGAAATATGAAATGTCAATTCCTCCATCTGCTTTTTGTCAACGGATGGCCAGTATAGGAAAGCATCTTCACCAACAAGTTGTTGGTATTCCACTGTCTTCAATGGCCACTGAACGGTTCGCGTATTGTAAACATGTTTGTTATCTTAATACAGTGTAGCTCGAATAAGATGAATCATAGTGTTACATGCCGCATTCATCATGCAGCATTAGTAAAGTTGATCCCTTTGTGACGCAAAAGCATAGTAATCTTTCTCTAACATAAGAAGAACAATTGATAGCCAAAGTTTTTCTAAAACCCGACTTCTATTAAAAACGATCACTGTATAATGGATTATAAGTTACATAATTAGGTACAATATCACTTACTTATTTTTATTTTTAAATCATAATATTACATAATTTTAGTTACTAAATGAAATTTGTTAATGGATGCCTCATCCAGCGCGTCGATTTGCACGGATGAGTTGCTTGAATGTCGCATCTGAGGTGATCGCAAGCTGTATCGGGACACTCGGGGTCTTAGAATACACTGCAGCCGTCGTCACGTGCCCAGAACAGATGTGGTCCCTATTGTCCCTAATTCTCAGGCGTCTGGGTCTGACAGTTCGGTTAGCAGCGCACCGCTTGCTAATAGACTGGCTAATTTGAAACGGTCTATGAAAATTATAAAGCGTATTCCAAGAGGTGCCCGCGTTTGCGTCGCCCAGTGTCTGGCGGAGTGTGTGGGGAAGGTAGTGGCGAAAAACTCCGTCCAATCTTGGGAAGACCTCCTTTTGTTTCCATATCGCACATTTCACATAGCGGCAGATTAAAATAATAGCTCACTCACTTCAGCCATTAAACGCAATACTTCTCAGCGTCCCATTCTGGTACCCCCTCCCAGACTCAAGAAAACCAGTACTCTACACTCAAACCCAGTAAAGTTAATTGAATATAAGCTTTCAGATGGTAATGTACGGGGTGCTGCAAATTGATTATTTACTACTGACACGCTAGCCCCGGATACAGTTGAGACGTATAGAGCTCTATGCGATAAGCATCCCGCGTCACCGTCTTCAGCTGTGCTCCCTGACCCGCCCTCCTCGCCCTCCCCAAACTTACAGCCGCCCCTTCGCTTCGATGAAAATGCCACTCTGTTGGCTATTAAATCCTTTCCGAACGGGTCTGCCGGGGGCTTGGATGGCTTAACCCCACAACATCTTAAGGACTTAACGGATCCCTTTGTTGGTGATGTGGGAAAATCTTTGCTCCGGGAGTTATCTAACCTTGCTAACCTCATGGTAGCCGGTCAGATTCCTGATGAGGTAGTCCCAGTTATATATGGTGCTAATCTTGTTGCCCTAACCAAGAAGGATCCGTCCTATTGCTGTTGGCAGCACTTTGAGGAGACTCGTTTCGAAGTTGTGTGGTCTGGCCTTTCGAGAGCGTCTGGTCGAAAAATTTCAACCACATCAGTTTGGTTTTGGAGTGAAGGCTGGCTGTGAGGCAGCCGTGCATGCCGCACGGACATTTTTGACGTCTAGTGATTATGATGTTTTTGTTAAAATTGACATAAATAATGCTTTTAATAGTGTCGACAGAGGTTCCTTTCTTGTTGAAATTCAAAAGGAAATTCCTGAAATTTATGCCTACTTGTGGCAGTGTTACAGTGCGCCCTCGAAATTACTTTTTGGTGAGAGGGAAATAGATTAATGTGTTGGTTGTCAGCAGGGTGATCCTCTCGGTCCCATCATTTTTAGTTTAGCTGTGAACCCCATAGTATCTTCTTTGACCTCGAAATTTAACGTATGGTACCTCGACGACGGTTCATTGGGTGGGAGTGTTTCATCGGTCTTCGAAGACCTACGTTCCATCATTAATAGGTTCTCGGCAATGGGACTCCACCTCAATTTTAATAAGGGCGAGTTGTTTTTCCCTGATCGCGTCTCAAATGACAATAGAGCGGACATTCTGACCGAATTTGATTCCCTCTGCCCCAACATACTGGTATAAAATAAAACGTCTCTGTCTCTTTTAGGTGCCCCGGTCTTTAATGAGGCAATACCGCCTCTTATGACCTCTAAAATAGAGCATTTTCGGTCTAACTCGTCTCGTCTTTTTCAAATTAAGCCTCATATGGCAATGTATATACTACGGCTTTGCCTTTTTGCTCCAAAATTTATGCACCTCCTGCGCAGTTGTCCCATTTGGAGCTTTCATGCCATAACCAGTCTCGTGGATTAGACTTTAAAGGAGGTGTTATCACAAATTCTAAATCTAAATTTTGATGACCGATCGTGGGCACAGGCTACTCTTCCTATTTCCCTTGGAGGTCTGGGAATCCGTCTTACTTCTGGTGTCGCACTCCCGGCTTTTCTGTCCTCAGTCCACGGCTCTTTGGCCCTCATCGGCATGATCCTTGACGAACCTTTAGCCGATGTTCGGGTTGAGTGCTTGCCTGAGGCTTTGTCAGCTTGGAGAACCTTATGTCCGAGTGTCAGTTTTCCCTCTGAGACAGAGAGGCAGAAACACTGGGATCTCCCTTTATCGGAGTTGATCTATAAAGGTATTCTGGATCAAAGCCCGGATGATGCAGATAGGGCAAGGCTACTTGCTGTGGCGGAGGCAGAATCGGGACATTGGCGCCATGCTCTTCCGTCGGATAACTTGGGTACGGTTTTGGACCCCAATTGCCTGCGCATAGCGGTGGGCTTGCGTTTGGGTGCTAAGTTGTGTGAGCCTCACCGGTGTCCGTGCGGGCACGCCGCGGATGCTCTGGGTCGTCATGGGCTGGCGTGCACTAAGAGTGCCGGCCGTTTTTACCGGCACTGGTCCCTGAACGACTTGTTCAAGAGAGCTCTCTCCTCGGTTTCTGTACCATCGGTTCTTGAACCTACTGGGATGCTGAGGGATGACGGCAAGAGGCCGGACGGGGCCACTTTGGTGCCCTGGTGTCTTGGGCGTGCACTCGTTTGGGATGTCACCTGTGTGGACACCCTAGCGCCATCTCGTAAAGCACGGCTCGTAAAGCTGGGGCGGCGGCCGCTCTAGCGCAAGTTAGTAAATGCAGGAAGTATTCGCAACTCTGCGCGCACTACGAATTTGCGGCATTGGCTGTGGAAACTTTGGGTCCATGGTCGTCGCACACCAAAGCGTTATGCAAGGACATCTCGACGCGATTGGTCCTTGCTTCTGGTGATTTGCGAGCGGGTAGCTACTTTGCGCAGCGGTTGAGTCTAGCTATACAGGGAGGCAATGCGGCCAGTGTTCTGGGTTCCTTACCACGGAGTGATGATACTTTTTTGGACGGAAGGTTAGGTTAGAGTATGCAGGTTTTAGATGTTAGTATGATGTTTTTGTTTAGGTCAGTGTTGAGTGTGAGGTAGTGGTATTATTGTTTAGTTTACTTTAATGTATGTTTACGTCTATTGTAATTTTTATACGGGAATATTGTTACGAACTAAGTTTAAATGTGGAAAAAAAATCATGTTTTTTCTTACAGAGGCCCGAGTATGAATATTCGAATCCTGCGTAACGTAACGTTATCGTATCGCCATCGAGAAACTTCGTATAAAATTTTAGTACCAAATATAGTACTGGCGGACGCTGTTCCAAACGCCATACAAATTTTCTCGATAACGTTAATGGACTCGAATTCGTTACGCAGGATTCGAATATTCGTGCTTGGGTCTTAGTCGTATTTGCGCTAAAATTAATGAAAACATATACCTAACCAAGATAAGCGACAAAACATCTTCTAGCTTTTCATTTCACAGAGACATCCACACTTCAACAAAGGTCTTCTCTAAGTTTTAATTACTAACACTTGGACGCCTTCTACCATCACCGCTATTTGACAACCTTGTGATAACTGTTATTAGATTAAAAAGAGCCGTGAAAATTCTCAAAGCCAAACGACGTATTATCTAGTTAGGTAACAGTGGGGTGATAAATTTACTCCGCCCTATAAAAACTGTGACATTAATTAACCTCTAAATTTGTCCCGATCGGAATAGCCGTGCTATTTCGGTATCCGCAAACATATCAATCTCGGGCAAACAAACAATTCGATTGCAGGTAGGAGGTTTCCTCAGCTTCGGGAGCATAAAGCAGACAGACGGGAGGCGCCTTTGGCTTATCTATGCACTACATTTTTTCTGCCACTTTTTGAGGGGGACGAGGAACACACAAGTACAGCACACGTCTACGCTCATGTCAAAATTTGTTACGTTCCTACAAAGTCACACTAGAACAAAACTGTCACACAAATGCCAAAAACACGGACATAATCAATAGACCTTGACCATTTTGGTCAGACTTAATGGTAGTCTTGGCAGAGGGGAAATCGCGCGTTAACATCTCCATTCCTTTCCTGCTCTAAGTTCGGGAGACGCGTGAGTTAGGACGAGTTGGACTAGAGACTGCAATGATATTATTAGCAGATACGTTACATGCTCACAAAACAACACGGAAAACCAAACGGCACGCACACATAAAAGTTTTATTCGTTTGTTAGTCGTATACCTCGAAATCAAAAAATCCTTGTAGCTTTTCACCTATTCGCATTTCGCCGCGATAGCGTTTTTTGTTGTAGCGTGTAATATCGGTAGTATATTTTGTTACTAGCGTATATTTTTAACAGATTTTTACAACAGTAGCAAATTTTGATGTAGCATGTATTATCAATAGCCTATTTATTAAGCCGCATATATTTTGAATAGATTTTTACAACAGTAGCAAATTTCGATGTAGCATGTATTATCAATAGCCTATTTATTAAGCCGCATATATTTTGAATAGATTTTTACAACAGTAGCAAATTTCGATGTAGTATGAATTGTCAATAGCCTATTTAGTTAGCCGCAAGTATTTTTAGTCGCATCTTATTTGGGTCGCATATTGTTGTAGTGTATTGTATTAACCGTAAATTGGTTATACCTAGTATTGATTTCGCTGGTTATACCATTGGAGTATAATTTATAGGTAACAAAATAACGGTCACCTTGTGACCTCGTTGTTACAGCCATACACTAACTAGCTTTGAAAAATTTGTTGTTAAGGATATTTACCTCTAATGCGAAAGTGATGATTTGGGAAAGAAGTTGTCGAAACACGCCCGGCTCGGCCACCGGTGGACTTGACCACCTTTTTTCTTTGCTGTATGATATCTATTTAAAGTTGTCGAAATTTAAACATTAGGTAAGTAATCAACTTAATTTATTAACAATAAAGTTTTGAAAGATAACTTAAAACAAACATAGGCACCCCACTTTAGGGATTAACATAAAGCAACATTAATGATTAGTACGTATCTCTACATAAATACAACACAACACTTAAATTAATATTTTAACATTGAAAGTTTATCAATGCAACGTTCTATTGGAATTGCATTTGTCAAATACATCGTTAATATAAGGTCTATTTTAGAATCCATGTCCGTGAATTTTCTCAATCTCTTGCGATATAACGGGACATTCATTTCATTTCTTAGCAAATTGAAATCCACTGTCATTGACTCGTCTCTTATAGTATGTATTAGGTGGAGTAAATTCGAATTGCTTGATATTTTTTTATTTAATTTACTGTGCCAGCCCTCGGTTACATTATTGGTCCTGTGTCTTTGCTGAAAACACGACAAAACCCCCATAATGCTCGCACAAAACCAGTAAGTGGTCATATACTCATTAAATGCATCGATATTTTCTATATCCGCCGGTGTCTGATCGAGTACACTGTACCATGCCTCGTGCATTTTAGACTGTGGAAAATGAGATATAGCAATACACTTTTTAACGTAATTGCAGCCTTCTCTGGTTTGTGAAATTAATAATTTTCTAGCTTTCTTCCAGACGGCCTTATCAAAATGATAATAACAACCAGATAATCGTGCTTCGGGAAATACTTGTCTAAATGCATTTATTGCACCTCGTTCAAAGTCGCTTTTCATATCTTTCGGTTGAAATCCTGGTACACTTTCTTTCAAACAGTTGAACATGGTTGTATACGTACTCTGTAGCTTGTTAACCAATAAAGCGTATACAAAAGGCGTAACTTTAGTGAGCTCCGCATCCGAACCTATATCTCCATGTATTGTATAAAGCTGTATGTAGGGTTTTGGTACGACTTCAAACGTTCCGTCTATAAAAAACGTCTCCACCCTTTCAATATAGCTTTTGCACTGAAGACTAATAAAGATGAGGCACACATCATTTTGTACACATAAGAAATCTGTAGCTAAGTGCTCTGGAATTACAACATCAGCAGTGGTTCGAAAAGTACAATTTCCAGTGAGCCTTTTACGATGTCGATACAGAGCGTCTCGCTTTGTAAAAAAGGATGGTAATTTATGTGCATATTCCTCAGTCCGAAATTTTGCCATATGTTCTTCAAATAAAAATGGCACCGGTCTGTAGTCCGTAATCACCTTCTTTTTTAATGTGGCCAAACTTTTTTCGATGTCGATAGCCTCAAAATCTGGCGTACACGTGTGCAGAGACTCTCGTTCGATTTTAGTGAGGGTGGGATCAAGAACAATGGTACCATTGCAAAATTTTGTGGCACAGGTGTAGACTGAAGTCTTTGATTTCTTATTTACCCTATTTATTCGATGCCTACACCCGGCCCTTACTAAAATCTTCCCTCCATGTGAACTTTCAATAAATTGAAAACTGCCCCGCTGACCATCAGCGGATCCCGGTTCAGCTTCCATCTTCTGATTTTAACTGGTCTAATCTCACACGGGTCGAGAAAATAATACGTGGTCGAATTGACATATATCACATGTCAGCATATATTGTCTATTAATTTATTAGTCATATCAGTGATATGCACAACGAGGTTACATATAACCAGGAGATAAGCTACAAGTGCGAAATGCATTTACAAAACAAAACTATAGAGGTATAGTGCTTAAAGGAAATATCGCGATATGTAATAACGCATTACAAACAAATATCTATCGAGGTGAAAAGCGACAATAGTGAAGACAAGCAGGAAAGTAAATCTACTATGGTTTTTTTAGACAATTGTAATTAGCGATCAAAAATCATACTACAAGAATAAAAATCTGTTCAGAAATTTTGAGACAGCGGCGAAATGCGAATAGGTGAAAAGCTACAAGGATTTTATGATTTCGAGGTATACGACTAACAAACGGTTTTATTGAAATTACTTTTCACTACATTGCGAAATGGTGTAAAAGAGTTGGTGCAACTAAAATGAAAAGAACAAAAAAATATCCTGATTTTAGTAGAAAATAGTTTTCGATGAAATGAAATGGTATGAAACATTTGTCGACGTTTCCTTGTAACAGAACAAGCAAAACGTTGTTCAAGTTTTATTTGTTTTCCTTTTAACTAAAATACAACTAAATTGAATTTGACCTCTACGAGATAAAATTGACATTAAATACAACAGTCAATAATATTTTTAAGAATTGAGATAAGAAGTAAAATCCAAATAATTTTTAATGTGAGTAATAAAAACACATAATTAGGTACCCGGCTTACTATTTAAGCCCATAATACACAATTTAACTTTTTTATCAGTTCGCATTGTTCCGGAGCCCAACTCGTGCGACTCCGACGTAATTGGTCCTTCGAGCCGGATGCGAGTCACGTGCGCAAGCGCCGGGGATATATTTGCCGAATAAATATTTGCGTTACGCTAATAGTTTCGAGGGAAAATATAATTATTTCTAATTTGGACGGCTTTGATGGCCGCGTAATGTACCTATTCGTGGATGTGGATGATCCATTGTTTGTTTGTTGATAATTTCGTAAGTCCGTTACCTACTTACTTAAGAATCTTTGTGAATGTCCGTGACAAAAATCCGCTAGGATCGCTAGCGTCGAGTGAGGTCTATCTGTCATTCTCCGCCAATGAGAGACAAGCACTGACCTATGATTGGTGGAAATTCACAGATGGAAATCACCCACAGCGTCTTCATCAACCGAGACCTTGTCGGAATCATCCATAGTATCGATAGATAGTATTCTTTTTTTTTTAAATGTGTGTATGTGTAAAAAAAAGCCGTGATAGCCTAGTGGTTTGACTTTTGGCCTCTCAAGCAGAGCGTCGTGGATTCAATCTAACCCCGGCTCGCACCTCTGAGTTTTTCGGAATTTATTGTGCGGAATTACATTTGTAATTTCTCATGAGATTTTCGGTGAAGGAAAATATGCACAATTCTGCGAAGCAATTCAATGATGTGTGTGAAGTTCCCAATCCGCACTGGGCCCGCGTGGTAATATTATGTTAATACCCATACCCACTATTATGGTAACTACAGCCCAAGCCCTCTCAGAATGCCAGTGGTGCTACGTAAATGACGTAAGAATCATTAAAATCGGGCCACGCGTACCGAACGCGTGCCACAAAGGAACAAACATACATACATAGGCTGTTAAACACATTACCCTCCTTTGCGTTTCGCAGTCAGGTAAAAAGGCCGGTGATGATGTATGTGTGTGTGTGTGTACTCACTGGTCGTGGTCGATGGCGCGGCGGCGCGGCGGCGCGGGCGCGAGCAGCCGCTGCGTGTCGGGCGCGCATGCGCGGGCGAACGCCGCCGCCGCCTCCACGGCCGCGTCGTCGTCACATAGCGACGTGTCGTCCTCCGCTGAGGACAATACATAGCTTTGGAGACGGGTACATGTCGGGGAGTGGAGTGGAAACAGATGAAATGTGAACAGGGCAGCGATTTTACAAAACACCTTTGGAAGTACCACTCGAAATTGGTGGAAATCTGTTTATTGCTACAAAATTACCGCGTGAATAAAATTTTTGTCTACTTAAGAATAATTAGTACTTAGATCAAATTTTAGTAATACTTCAGAAATATGGCAACATTTATACACTCTGTCATCTGAGAGTAAGTAACTATGTGCTCTCAGGTTTAATTAAATTTAAACTATCAATAAATAGTTTCAATTGTGCTGTGGGTCGGAGACAACGAGATTATAACCTATAGAGACCTAATATAAGGCGACCCGACCATGTGAAGTGGTCTATGATTTATCATTGATATATTTCGCAACCTATTTGCTTTCCGTCAGTTTCGACCATAAACTAGAACCGAAGACGGTTTGACATTTCAAATATAAATCACCGTCAATTTACTTCATCATGTCCTCTTGTGCCGTTAAATGATGCGAAAACAACAGGAAAACATGTAGTGTAACAACAAATAATATCACTTTTCATCGGTAAGTCCATTTCTTTGAATTAAGAAAATATTTTTCAAAAATTTGATTAATGCAACGCGGGTCAAGTTAAACTGGACAGGTCCGTCACGTGTCCACTCCCCGTCCTTTTTGCTCTTACTGTAAACATGTATGTCTATCCCTTATTATCGTAATTACCTTTATGACGCCAATGCCTAGAGCGGTGCAGTGCATTTATTTTGTATTGTCGATAATTATCCACTTTTTTATTTGTGGATTTTATTTACTACTATCAGTATGTACCCAAATACTTCATAATTATTCTTTTCGTATATGATTATTGGATAGGTAATGATAACAAAACAATGTCATTTTATTTAAACTGTATGTTTTAACGCCCGACGCAAAAAGAGGGTTTGACCGCTAGTGTGTCTGTCTGTGGCACTATAGCTCCTAAACGGTTGAACCGATTTGAATGCGGTTCTTTTTATTTGAAATCAGGGTTTCAAGCGATGGTAAACTAAACGAATTAAAAAAAAACTTTTATTGATTTGTTGATCTTTAGAGGATCATGTGAAACAAAACAGATCACTCACGTATATAAGTCGAGTTTAGCTCAACATGTTTCGGACTAATTCGAATAACTCCCACTCGCTGTCTCGCTGCCGCTGGGTCGTACGCTCTCTGAGGAAGGACTAGTAATTAGTCCGAAACATGTCGAGCTAAACTCTACTTACATACGTGAGTGATCCGTTTTATTTCACTAGATTCTCTAAAGTTCAACAAATGACCAAAAGGATTATTAACTCGTTTAGTTTACCACAAAAAATTTCAAAGTTTAATATCTTATCTTATCTTATACTACTTGAAGATGTTAGTTCCTTTACCAGGTCATTTCAAATTGCATTTCTTAGTTGCAAAATTAAAGTCACAGGCAAAAGCTAGTTACTGATAAGCAAGCATAAAAAAAAATGCAACACCTTTTATCGATATCGATAGAAAGCATTAAGTCATTAGCGTACGTCCCCTAGCGATCGGGTTCGGAATACTTAGGGATACTTCGGAGTACTTCGGAGCGATTACAACTCCCCCGCACCGCAGCTAGTTGACAGAATTGTTTTCTTTCCAATTCGCATGTATTTCGTCTCTAAGGGAAGTGCTCGCACGAATCGCCCTCCGCTGTTCAAGCCACGGCTCAACTAATTCTTACAGATGACACGTGACAGTCAACGGGAAACCGAACAGTAGGACTGTAATTCCACGGCAATTCTTCCTTTTTAAGTATATTTTAAAGACAGAACAACAAAAACATGTCTATGGGCAGTGGTAGTGGTGATCACTTACCATCAGGTGTCCCACTTGCTCGTTCGCCTTCCTTGTCGTATAAAAAAAAACAACAACCTACCTAAACTTCATAGCTAGATAACAAAAAGTGAGCCGCTGTTTCACAAACTAACGCTAAATACGAGCAAATGGCGATTGATTTATCTACTGCACTGCAACCAACCTACTTTCAACCTCTACCGTAATTAGTAGCATACATTTTTAACTGGAACTACATATATTTTCTTTTCCGCAGTGCGATATAATAAAGATAGTATCGTAGCGGCAAACATTGTCAAAATCCGCAATGCGGTACCACTATCGCTGATATAAAGGATCTCTCTATTTGCTGGAAAGATATCATTTAAGTTAGTGGTAAGATGCTCAAATATTATGCAACGCTTCTTGTTTATAACAATTACCTCCTTTATTTTGGGTAGTTCAGTTCCCGTGTATCACGTGCGTGGCTTGATAAATGTAGCAACATAACAGATGGGGATTTGTTTAGTGTCAAACCGAAGGAAGGTTCGAGAACACCGTTTATTTTTCTTTACTAAAATTACTGAATATTTTGAAATAGGAACGGTGTTGCCGAGCCCGCCGGCGGGAGCGGCTTATATTACTGAGGCTTGGGGGGGGGGGGGGGGGGGGCTGGTTGCGTTGTGAGCGAATTCTTCTTTGGCAGTTCCAGCCAACCAACTAGTAAAGATCGCCAAAAAAAATCAAGATATCCGTTCCTTCGAATTAAATACTTAGGTAGGTACAGATTAGAACTCATAAGTTTCTTTGTAGCTCATAACTTCATTCCCGGGCAATTTATTCTCAAGACAATAATTATAAGTATTATAACTCGTCACACATTGTGTCTTACGTTACATCATATAGGTGTGAAACATTATGCATCACATAATACCTTATAAAACAAAGGTATCTTCGGCTGTCATGTCAACTTACGATCGTATACAAACGCCGGATTCAGCATGCTATCAGCATTTCCGACCGCAGCCGAAACAAAACATGGCGGCTGCGCAGGAAACCAGCTGTCAATGTCACTCACTAAACGTCAAACGCGACCGAAACAATTGAATCCTAAAACAATACCATACAACTCAATCGGACAGGTTGCATTATTAAATGTAAGTGATAAATTTACTGTCTATTAACTTCTAAATGACTCAACTTTATACTTCCACGACTCGATACAGCACTGACCTAAACAATACTAATTTAAACGTCAGAGTCCTAGATTTAGTTCCATTGTATGTTAAACTCAAGGAGAAATCCCATAAAACTGTGATTCAAACGATCAGTTAATGAAAACTAAGTACTAAAATATAAAAATATTCCTCAAATTATCTCCTTCCACGCGAAACACTGTAAGGGTAAGATTACATGCGAGTTATTTTAATGTCATAAATATTATACGGTGTAACCACCTTGGTCGTTGCACTGATAGGAAGTCTTCAAAGCCTTAAAACAAAGCAGACACAAACCAAAATGGCAAACTCTCTTTAACTGTTTTTGCAACTTGTTAAATATATCGTGTTCGAATAGGCGCAAGTAGCAGTTTCCCTACTATGCATAATATTTTTCGTGTGAGAGCGAAACGAAACGGAATCCTTTCAGCTTGGGCAAAAATTATTTCGTGCAAGAGGCATTTCATTTTAGCTCTCTAGGTTGGCAACGCATCTGCGAACCCTCCGGGGTTGTGGGTGTCTATGGGCAGTGGTGATCACTTTAGGTGTCCCACTTGCTCGTTTGCCATCCTCGTCGTATAAAAAAATGATCAAAAATTTGCTCGTGACACATTTGTTTATTTTAATTAACGATGTGCACTGAGCCTTATGTACATGAGGCTTTGTTTGTAAGATAAAAAACGTGTCGGTAAAAAAGTGTGTTATGTTTAGACATTCTTAGACAGTCTGTTTGATTAACTTTGCATTTGCTGTTTGACTTAATTCCTAGTAAGACGAGCCCCCATGCAAATTGTAGTAGGTATAGTCAGCACAATGATCTAAGCACGGCTCTATTGTTATAGACATAAGAGCTTGTGCAGGCAGATCAATGTGAGCGCTTCGGTTGCTCAGCAACTATTGCTGCTGACTGTAGCTATCTGTCAACAAAATTTGACAGATAGGCCGCTGCAACAGAACTGGCTGGGGCCACGCGGGTAGGTTAAACACCGGTGTTTTGATCTACAAACGTTATAAACATCTATCTATCTTTAATTTCACTGTCTCAACAAAATTACTATCGGTAGGCAATCAAATCTCTGCTCGCTATTTGTCTATGGAAGGATAGTGGGCTAACAACAAACAGTTAGCAAATTGTTCGCCAATTCAGTCAAAAATTAGTAAAGTAGACCAAAACAATTGAAGTTGAAGTGGGCTGGCCACGTCGCCCGCAAGCAGGGCTCGTGGTGCAGGGCAGTGGTGGAGTGGAGACCGTGGGGCGAGAAACGCCCACGAGGAAGACCACAGATGCATTGGTAGGACGATATCAAGAGACTGGCGGGAACAGTGGTTGGAAGTTGCTCAGAACCGGGAAACATTGTATAAACTAAAGGAGGCCTACACCTTCATCATGTCATGTCAGCCGAAAGACGTCCACTGTTAGACATAGGCCTCTCCCGCGGCTCTCCACTCAGACCGATCTTGTGCTTTCCGCATCCACCGCGGTCCCGCAATCCTTACAGGTCGTCGCTCCATTTTGTTGGCGGCCTACCGACAGCTGGTCTCCCGGTCCGTGGATGCCATTCGAGAACCTTCTGACCCCACTGCCACTTAACTTAAGTGGCCTACACTTTACAGTTTGAGAATGGATAAAGAAGTAGAAGATCAAAACAAGAGATAAATTGAATATTGGGAAGCTGTGAGTGGGTATATATGCTCCTCCCCTCCCTGTGATTAACAGACGGAGTGCCTGAGGAAAGAGTCAAACATAACCCACCAATAATACCTTCCCCAGCTGGCGGGGTATGCGTAATGCATTTACACATCATTAAAAAAAAAGGTACAACTAGTGTTGCTCTGTTTGTGGTCACTGGACGGACAACCATACGAACAAAGAAGTATTTTTTGCAGGTACGATTACCTACTACAATATGAAATTACTAAATCCAGAGCACGAATCGAGAGCAGAGCACTAGATCGCGGATTGTATCACCTAAAGTATGTCATCAAGATATCCATTGCAATCACCGTACGAAAGTCAGTGCGTCATTTAATTTCCGATTCAGTCCACAGAAATAGGAAATGACGAACGACAGATCAGTCATCAATTCGTTTCTTTCTTCCGCGGAAATGCTTAGTCACGTTGTTTGTATACGGATACCTACTGATTTTCTAAACAATATAAAAGGTTCCCTACTGTTTTGTCGAAACTTGTTTAACAAAAGTTCATTTCACAACCAACGTTTCATATACTATTCATTTCACAAACATGTGGTTGCAAAAAATGCTCATTTTATAAATAATTACTCGACAACTATACATTTGAAAACTTTGACACTTGACAAACATATGGAAAGACAAATTATTATTTTAAAAATGTTCATTTCACAAATAAATCGTTTTTAAAATCGGTTATTTTGCAAATTGTGTATTGGTAAACATTGTTCCGTAAAAATTATTTCTATAAAAAGTTATTTCTGCGTAACGAAATTCAGGGCGGTAGGTATGAAATTTACACTCGGACTCCATAAGTTTATTGCTTCTTGCTTATTGATTTCTGAATTGGACTTCTAAAATTTTCGGTCAAATGTGTTGAAAAATATTATATTCAACCCAATTTCTGGACGGTGTCGACGGAGCTCCGCTTCGCAGAGCTCCTATTCCGCGTACTTGAGGCGCTTCGCGCCTTGACGTAAGTCTAACCTAACCCTATTGTAAGCCTATTTATTCTCTCCGTCAGTAAGTCTGTCTGTCCGCCCGAACGTCCTTAAAAAGGGCTGAGTCTTTTAAAAGGTAACCGCGATTTAATATATTTTATTTAAATAAAATAAAACCATTGACAACATAATATAGCAACCGATGGTAGGTGATACGTTTGTTGACTATTTGATATCGTTATAAAATAACCTATTTGACAAATTATACGATACGAAATGAAAATTTGTGAAGTTATTATTCGACAAAATAAATTATTTGCGAAATCAGTAGTTGTGTAAAGATAATTTCAGGAATGATGCATTTGTCAATCGTTGGTTGTGAAACGAAAATTTGCTAAATGACTGGCGACAAAGTGGTAGGACACCTATAGAAAACATTAAAGATAGGCCACGCACCTGTTCAGCGCTGACAAAATGCAGCCCTCACTCATTAGCCGTCATTAGACCGCCATAATGTCAAACATCAAGGGATACTAAGTCACCTAATCACCTATAATTGTTTTTCTGAGCGTGGTGAAGCGGTGGCGTTTCTGTCTATTTTTGTATATCAATGGCAATGAAAGCTGAATGAAACAGGCTTCTCCTATGGCGCGCCACAACACTCTGTCTTCGGCCCCTCGCATCCATCCGCCGCCAGCAACTTAGCTACTAGACGTAAACTTTACTAGATGGTTCCCAGCGATTTTTTTTATACGACAAGGAAGGCGAACGAGCAAGTGGGTCACCTGATGTATTTTTTTTGCAAAACGCTTATTAAAAAGATACCTCCATTATAAACGACAAGGTTGGTTAGCGGTGACTGTTTTGATGCACTAATATTTTGTTTTGAATTAATTTCGTTTAGTATAAAGATAAAATAAATAAGTCTGCATGTACTTATCGCATAAAAATAATAACTATATAATTTTGTATTTCTCAATTTAAGTGAATTGTATTCTGTTTTGAGACATAAATGTCTTAAGCCTTAAAAATAAGTAACAGCAAGTAACAAATGAACAATAATGCGATTTATTTATTTATATTGTTATGGTTTTAATCGTCACAGTTACTCATTAAAAACACGTTTTTCAATAAAAAGACATGTAAAGATTGTTAGTTACCTTCTTTCGAAAGCTAAAACAAACGAAAGTATAAGTAAGACTATCGAAAACCGGCCAAGTGCTAGTCGGACTCGCGCACGAGGGTTCCGTAGAATATTTTAACGCTTTTCCCCAGTGTTTTAAGAAGTCCAGTGTTAGCAGAGCCCTGCTCCTAAGCAAAATGTACGCATTCTGGGGTCAATTTATATTGGTCTGCGAAATCTACAGACGGACCTAAAACGTGAGTCAACACAGTCATACATAAGTAAACACTGCTCAAGCTTATAGCAAACCAATAGTTATTAGTTAACCTACCAGTGGGTCGCGGCTTCAAATCCAAATTAACTTTTACACACGCCAAATCCGCCATTTTAAGAATTCTTGAAACAAAGGTGACCACCAATTCTGTTGAAAACAACCTCGTGTACGCAGCGCATCGATTGGACTAAATGCGTCAATAGATGATAGCGGTAATGATTTATTTTATCTTCAAAAGATAAGATTGCGTTTACTATTCACTCAACGTAGGTTTCCTTACGCCCTTCGGAAAAAAACCTACAGAAAAACATAAAGCAAATGGATAGTTTGTGGTTAAAATTGGAAAGAGGGGTGTATAGTTTGATCTGTGTATATGTCTGTGGCATCTTAGCTCCTAAACGAATGGACCAATCTCGATGCTGTTTTCCAATCGAAAGCTAGTTTAATCGAGATGGTTCTTAGCTAAGTTTCATTAAAATCCGTTCACTAGTTTTTGAAATATTGAACTTTGAAATGACAATGTCGGGGGTTTTCAACTTTTCTAAGTTGGTTAGGTTATTGTGTGAAAGTTTAATACATAAATGTCTTGTTCTTTTTAGGGTTCCGTAGGTATCCAAAAAAGGAAAAACGGAACCGTTATAGGATCGCTTCGCAGTCCGTCGTAGATCAAAACCTATAAGTTACGTAATCACGTAATTTGACACAAATCAAGGTACGAAACCCGCGGTGCGCGAATCCGGTTTCTTGTACTAATCATGCCTTATACAATTTTTTTTTTCAATCAAGCAAAATTGTATTCCGTCGGTTAATTTTAGTTTCATTATGCCTACAGAATAGGTACAAATGACTAACGATTTGCAGCACAAACACGGCACCAATTATTATAATCACATCGTAAATAGAACGCAGTTATCAATTAAAATCTGGTTTTATTGTGGTTTGATTAAACGACGGCCCGTTGTGTTGTGATGATCGCGTGTAGCTAAAAATAAAAGCGCCTGCGACAAATTTAGCAGCAAAACAACTATTAATTGATTAAATGGATTAAATCAGCAGGACACTATATTACAGGAGCTCGTAATGGATGTTTTTAACATGAAAGTATCGTGAGATTCAACCACAGTGAAACAAACGGATCAGTCACGTATATAAGTCGAATTTAGCTGATACATTTACTAACTATTTATACTTATTTTATTTCGGACTAATTCGTAGTCCTTCCTCACAACTTAGACTGGTGCGGGGTTCGTATAAAGGAAGATGTTGCATTTATTTGGTTTTCCGTTCGTCCTAGCAGTTTACCTATTCGATACTAGATGGCGTTAGTTACATGGTAGACTGACGGCAGGTATCGTACTCATGCGGGTCGTGATGTTGTAAAACAGTAGGGACTTTGCCATTTAATTCCCCATTCGTCGTAGACATCTATTCGACACCAGATGGCGCTAGACTCGCTACTGTTACATGAACCTACCGCTGGCGTGCTCGTGCGGGTTGTGTTGTGTATAATGCGTATGCGACACTCGTGATGACGTAGAAGTAGAACAGAAGTGACGACTCCATGCCCTAGCCCAAGTTCTCCGGTCACTGTGTCTGTATTGGAAACTAGATGGCGCTAGCTGCACGGTACGCTCGCCGCAGCAGTGCGTGTAGTAGACGCTAGATGGCGCTAGAGGTGCGTACCGCTGGCGTGCTCGTGCGGGTTGTGTATGATGCGGATGCGGCGCTCCAGGCCGGCGGCGGGCGCGAGCCGGCGGCGCGCGGCGTCGGCCTCGCGCGCGCTGCGCGGGAAGTACAGCGCGGCGAGCGCGCCCAGCAGCGCCGCGGCCGCCGTGCACGGCGTGCTCAGCACCACCAGCGCCGGCGTGCGGTGCTGCTCCAGGTAGCAGCGGATCGTGCCTGCGGTCACGGCACGGTTTTAACTAGCATCGCTACGGATGTTAATAGCAGTGTCTCCCTGAGCTGCAGACCTCGCTAGGTCTTTTTTATTTACAAAAAACGTAATTAATATCGATGATCACAAAATTTCACGAGAATCAGCTAAATTTTTTTAACCCTTTATTTGGCAGAACTGAAAAGAGTAAACCTGTAATCTAGTCTCTTCTGATTTTATATCTACTAAAAATTTATAAATAAAATAAAAATACAAAAAAAAACAAACCTAACCTAACCCATAGGGTTCTACGAGAAGGCCTTGAAATAAATCCTGAAAAATTTACAGTTTCTGAAGAAAAAAATACATTTTGGGAAATGAATCAGGTTGGCAAACGTTTTTTGCCAGATGAAAGGATACCAAAAAATGCGTTTCTCGGGTATTTTGCTGTACCTAATTATTCTTTCTGATTTTCCATTTCTTTTTATTAAAACCTCCCCCACAATACTACGTTAGTACGTTCAGTACAGTATGTCTTTGTCAGCAACTTACGTAGCGCGGTGTGCGCGGCGAGGTCCGGCGGGAAGTTGCGGCGCGGCGTGTCCACGAGGCAAAGCGCCAGCGTCCGCGCGCTCAGCTCGCCCGCCGCGTACAGCACGCTCCTGGAAACACAAGCCTGTTATAAGATTTCAGCCCTGCGTATGTCTTTAAATTGCTAAGGTATAAAATCGCAGAGAATCGGTACGAAGCAACTGCACCCCTGTTCGGTCAGCGAGAGTGCCGGAGGCCCGATCCCTCCCTTTCCTTTATCCTTTTTAGTGACTCTCTTGGGGTTGCTGGTTCTCATGGGTGGCGGTGATCGCTTACCATCAGGTGAACCGCTTGCCTCCCTCTTTCAATAAAAAAAAACCGGACAAGTGCGAGTCGGACTCGCGCACGAGGGTTCCCTAGAAAGATTTTAACGCTTTTCCCCAGTGTTTTAAGAAGTCCACTGTTAGCAGAGCCCTGCTCCTAAGCAAAATGTACGCAGTGTGGGGTCATCTTATACTGGTTTGTGAAATCTACAGACAGACATAAAAATTTAAGATTTAGAGAATTTTCTGAGTGGTTGTGCTATATGAGCTACCTTGATACCAAATTTCAAGTTTCTAGGACAATTGGAAGTTCCCTTTAGGTTTTCGGGGTACGGCAATTTGTATGAAAACTGCCTTTTTTAATTACTGTATCTTTTGATTGCGTTGGCTTAGAAGGCTGATTTTTTTCACAGCTTCCAGGGACCGCAGGCTTGAGTATTTGATATTAATTTCAGCATGCTACCTCTACGCGTTCCAGAGAAAAAGGGTCTTGACAGACAGACAGACGGACAACAAAGTGATCCTATAAGGGTACTGACTGACATATAGAATCATGTATTATGTAGAAATTATTAAATGAAATTGTTACTGTTTGGTAATTTTGACACTGTGTGGATGTACCTAGAGCATGCTGCATGCTAAAATGCCCGCTATTTGTATGCCGCCAGACAAAGCATAGGGAGACGAATTAATCTATACATAATATGATCATTACTGTAAACCTATGTTTTGACAATTAAATATTATTCTGATTCTGATTCCGTTTTTTCCTTTTGAATACGGAACCTTAAAAACAAAAAAAAATCTTATACACAGCCCCCACACTACGAAATTCGAAAACCGAAGTTCGTATCGTATCGTCTCGCTCACTCTCGTGTTAAATAATATTAGCTAGAGAGGGACGGCACGATATGAAGTTCGAATTTTGCACTTCGTAGTCGGGGGGCAGTACTCACTGGTAGCAGTTATGCAGCGAGGTCTCAGCGGCGCTGTGGTACTGCGCCACGTACTTGGGGCTGACTGTGTGCAGCACGTGCCGGCAGCGCAGCGCGAAGCCCGGCGTCACCGCCACCTCGCCCGTGCGGCACTCTGCAACCGCCCGCCAACACTCGTGGTCACGACCAGACATAGGAATCCACGGGGCAAAGTTTTATGACCGGTAAGGAGTTCCTACATCGATAAACTCAATTAGCCATGCTAACTTTTTATATATGTATGGAAATCTCAAAACCATTTCGAGAAACAAGCTTCCGGTACAGTTTCTGTATATCAGATAAAAAAAAAAGTCTTACGAACTAAAAAACAATTACTTTGCTCACCCGCGACCACAACACGTCACGCGTCACCACCAACCTAATTTCAAACTCTAATTATTGGCACCCTCGCGATGCTCGGGTGCCAAAATATCTCGTTAGAAATTGGTCTTTTTCCTCCTTCGAAGAACAATCTACTATTGTATTATAAGTGTAAAAATGAAACAAAATAACCAGGAATACATATAATTATCTAAAGAGGTTTGATGAAGAGATAATATTAACTATTTCATAGTGCAATGTTACACCCTAGCTATAACATAGCGATCATTTAAAATATGCTTCGTGTGAACTTTAATACTCGTTTTCAGAAGTGTTAATTAAATTATTTGAAGTGATATTTAGTTCTCTAAAAGTGATAATTAACCCCAGACGAAAAATAGGGGTGTTATAAGTTTGGCATGTGTATCTGTCTGTGGCATCATAGCTCCCAAACGGATAAACAGATTTCGATGCAGTTTTTTCAATCGAAAGCTAGTTTAATCGAGACGGTTCTTAGCCAAGTTTCATTAAAATCGGTTCACCTGTTTTTAAAATATTTGAACTTTGAAATGAGAATGTCGGGGGTTTTTCAACTTTTTTTAATAAAGTGTTTGACTCTAACAAAACTTTCATTTGTTTTTTCGCCCGGGTTACCCAGAATGGTAAATGAATCAGGAACAATTAGTGATGATGACGCCCGCATTCCTATATGTATAATTGTTTTCCAGCTCACCAAGCCCCCTAGTCACAATCTCCTCCTTGAGCTCGGGGCCGGCAGCGCTCATGACGCGTTCGCTGACCGCGTTGCATTCCGACAGAGTCTCGTCCGTCGTGTTGGTTATGGCGTCCACCTCTAGTGTGGTGATGTCGCCTTGCCTGAAACGATAATACTGTCATAAGTATGACAAAAATCTTGCACTTGTCTTTGTGACGTGATGGTGTGACGTGGTCCGTAATGTACACGGCTAACGGTCAACACTGAGGAAAGAAACATTATTGACTTGACAGTCTAGTAGTCAGCAACAAATACTCTTGACACTTTTATACCTTGCCGCAATAACACATTTGTCATCATGTGTACGACGTTTAGTGCTTAGCTGACAAGCTTCTTTTTACCTCATGTACTTTTTCATTCAACTTACACATCCATACCAAATTTCAAGTAAATCCGACCACTGAAAGTAACTCAAATTTAACTTGCAATATTTCCCATCCCATTGCTACCTTGACCTACATTTCTTTGCCAATATAAAGCGCGCTGAAACAACAGCTCTTTAAGCCAGCAATCTACGCCGAATTGTCATTGTCAACTGACATTTGTAATGTTGGTGAAATAGGGGCTTCGTATTTTTTGTACCTTTTTTCTGTTTTCTTTGTTATGTGGTGTTCCATAAAGAGTTCTTGTATTGTATTGCACTGTTTGCCCCGAATATTACAAACTTACATTGCCAGTTAATAAAAAGCTACGTCTGACGCTGACATCCCGTTAGATTTTTGCATCATCTTTGGCAGTAAAATGTATCGCACGCGAATAGCATAATAATAACGTAGTGCAGAATCCCATATTCAAATCAATGTTCAAACTCGCCCGCAGTAAACAGCAACAGCCGCTATAACAATAGAACTATCCTATGCTATATAAACGTCTAGGTTCATCATCATCAGCATCATGTCAGCCGAAAGTGATATTGAACACAGTTTCTCACCAAATACGTCGCAAAACTACACTTTTTGATCGATTGATGTTTTATTTTATGCAGAAACGGATCTTTACGATTAGGTCTACGTGACGTCAATCGATAACATATATTTTTTTATGACCCATTCTAAGATTTAACGATTTGCACAAGCCGCGATATTATCTCGTCTTAGCAAGTTATATTATGATTACATACACTGAGCCTAGAGAAGATAATCTTTAAGACGTAAGTAGAGAACCTTGTGGTTACAGCCGTTATGGAGGGGGGGGGGGGTCACCTTTTCTCAGAGCGGCAGCTGACTGTACTTACATAATTTGATAGTTCAATGATTTGATGTGCAAAGAGGTTTGACCTTCACCCCCAACAATTGCGAAATGTTGTCATTTTACTCCTCTGAAATCTGGCCGCTATGCGTCAAACAGTTTTACCCCTTACGGGGTAATATTCCCTAAGTTCGGAACCCAAGAATTTTATGTTCCTCTATGATGGTTGTCGTTGATCTGGGCTCGACCTTATTGGGTAAGGTAGAAAAGGACAGATTCAGCCATATCAGCCATACTGGCATGCATAAACATGACGTATTAGCGTGCAATTTGTGCTATTTGTATAGATATTAGTGCATTATGATAATTTGCTCCGTTCGCGATCAGCTTTGCGATTTAAATTGATCGCGGTATGATACGGCGTTTTAATGGAAATAAATGTGAATTGGAGGAAAAGCGCAAGGCTAATTTATAACCATTTGAATCGTGAGACAATGGGTATCTTTATTCCGTTATGGTTGCCTGGTAGAGCTCGGTAGCAATAAGGCCGGCCATTGCTACCTTGCATTTTCTTTGCAGATTTTTTTGTTTTGTTTATTTATGTGGTGTTCAATAAAGAGTTCTTCTATTGTATTGTATTATCTTGAAATTGCAAGGGTAGTCTGGGCTCTTACTCCGAAGTCCGAAATTCGAAGTTCGTATCCGACCGTCTCGCTCATACCAACATAGGTTAATCCGAAAGCGAGAGGAACGGTCGGATACGAACTTCGGACTTCGGGCTCTGAAACGAAATGATACAATTGCATTTATAACATTACAGTACAGTATTCATACAATAAAATCATATCGAAAGTTCCGATCTGACTGAAATAAATAAAAAAAATAACTAACCATATCGCGAATCGTTGGTTGATCTGTTCGTCGAATGGGTACGGCGTCTGCGCGAGCGCCGGCGCGCCGTGCGACGAGTAGTCGGTAACGGGGGCCGGGGGGGTGTCGCCCCACCGCGCCAGCGACGCGCCGCGCACTCCCGCGCCGCGCGCCACCACCGGCGCACGCATCACCAGCGATTCTGGAATGGAGACGAGAGAATTGTTTGTGGATTAATAAAAATACAAGAGTCAATAGTCATAATTATTATAAACCGTAGGAAATTGTCCTTTATTCAAATATAATTGGTACCTATAGGAAGTGAAATTTGCGATTTAACAACAACAGCAATCAACAACAACAATTTTACAATTTTTGTAATATTTTTAACATGTGTGTTATTTGTAAGTATTTAGTATAAGTTCTTTATTTCTAAATTATTTATTATAATTTTTTTAAATTTATTCCGGTGCCTGTTGCCTCCGATGGAATGCTGTGTGTGCCAAAGGACCTTTTCAACACCCAAAGGGCTACATATTCACCAGGGACGTGTCCATCAGGTCCGTATCACTCCAGTACTCACTGCATCAAACCACCCCAGCTCTGCTCTTCCTCTACCATCTTCCAATTCTGCCACGCCACTTCAGACTCTCCTTGGCCAACTCAAACAATCTACTTCAATCATCAAACGCATACCACGCGGTGCCCGCTCCACTGTATCGCAAGAACTGACAAACGTCGTAAACAATTGCGTCAAGAACAACAACTCCAATCCTTGGCATGAACTTCTTACTTTTTCTTTCAAAATTCTCCACGTCTCAGAGCAATCTCATAGCAATATATCCCTCACACAAAAGATAAAAAATAACATACTACATCCGACTGCACCTAATTCTACCTCTCTTCCTAGAACGCACAGAAAGAAGTACGACTTGTTTGCGAAGGTCGAGGAGAAAATACACGACGGAGACCTTAAAGGAGCAACGCGCCTTTTATTCTCGAACGACACCTTAGCACCCGATACACCGGAGACCGCAGCCGCATTACAGTCAAAGCACCCCCCAGGCCCTTCCACCCCCATTTTTGTTGACCCCTCATCTGACCCCACAGCCTGCCTACACGCCACCGAAAGAGATGTACTAACAGCCCTCGCCTCTTTCCCAAAGGGGTCGGCGTCAGGTCTGGACGGCATCTCCCCGCAGCATCTGATTGACCTCACCAGTCACGGCACAGGAGTTGCTGGTGAAAAGCTGACTACCAGCCTTACAAAACTTGTCAATCTCATGCTGCTGGGAGATGTTTGCCCGAACGTGACGCCGATAATCTATGGAGCTAATCTTATTGCCCTGGCAAAAAAAGATGGTGGCGTGCGTCCCATTGCGGTAGGCTCAACGTTTCGACGTTTAGCAGCTAAGATCTGCGTCCGGCTCACCCGAACAAAATTACAGGCCCTTTTCGAACCCACACAAGTTGGCTTCGGCACCCACGGAGGTTGCGAGGCGGCAGTTCATGCTGTACGCACCTTCGTACAAAGTGACTCGTGCGAGGTTCTTCTAAAATTAGACGTAAAAAACGCATTTAATTCGGTTAATAGGGACACCCTGCTTAGCGAATCTAAAATGCATGTCCCAGAAATTTATGACTTTCTTCTCCAGTGTTACCACTGCCCTTCAAAACTAGTACACAAAAGCAATGAAATCCTTTCGGCCGTAGGTTGTCAGCAGGGTGATCCCCTCGGTCCAGCGATATTTAGTTTGGCTATTAATCCGATAATCCGCAATCTAAATTCGAAATTGAACGTTTGGTACCTTGACGATGGGACCCTAGGAGGAGACGCACAGACTGTCCTAGCAGATCTGATAAAAATTAAACAGCAATTCAATGGTATAGGTTTAGATTTGAATTTTGATAAGTGTGAATTATATATTTCCGATCGAATAGACCAGCACACCACATCCCAAATTATTCAAAATTTCGATAACGTCGCTCTAAATTTAAAAATAGTACCCAAAGACAGTCTGCACCTCCTCGGCTCCCCCGTCTGCGACGAGGCCATCCCTCTTCTCCTCACTAAATTGACTTCAAAATTTAACAATTATTCGGACGGCCTTGTCAAAATTGGTAGTCACTCCGCTCTATTTATTCTAAAATTTTGCTTATTTGTTCCAAAATTTACTTACCTGCTCCGCTGCTGCCCAATTTGGAAATTCCCCCATTTGATCCAACCCATCGACAATCTTATGAAATTCCAAATCGAAACTATTTTGAACATCCACCTTAGCGAGCAGGCATGGACCCAAGCCGCTTTACCGATAAGGCACGGCGGTTTGGGTACCCGCAAAATTTCTAGTATTGCTTTGCCGGCATTCCTGTCTTCCATCCACAGCACGTTAGATCTCGCAGGTAACATACTGAACACCCCAACGGGTATAAACTGTGAAATCGCGTGCCTGAATGAGGCCACGAATGCCTGGCTAGCTGGACCGAGCCCAATTATCCCAACTAGACCCAAAAGGCAAAGGGCCTGGGATACAATAGCCTCTTTCATCACTTTCAACTCACTCAAAGACACATCGTCAGGCAGGGATCTGGCAAGGCTGCTAGCAGTGTCCAAGCCAGAGTCAGGTCACTGGCTCCATGCCTATCCCTCGCCTAACACAGGAACATTTTTAGATCCCGCCACACTCCGCATAGCTGTCGGTCTCCGACTCGGTGCTGGAATTTGCACAAGCCACAGCTGCACTTCTTGTGGGGCCCCTGTAGACCGACTCGCTCACCACGGCCTTTCCTGCTCCTCGGGCGCCGGCCGCCTGTCACGCCACGCTGCACTCAACGACATCCTCAGAAGGGCACTCGTCAGCGCCAACGTCCCCGCTGCTCTGGAGCCCCAGATTGCGCGGGGTGATGGCAAGCGCCCTGATGGGATGTCGTTAATCCCCTGGAAGATGGGCCGTGCGCTGGTGTGGGACGCCACTTGCACGGACACCCTGGCAGCGTCCTACGTCCCACTAACAAGCAAACGGGCAGGAGCGGCAGCGGACGCCCGGGAGCGCCTCAAGGTCAGCAAGTACAGCTGTCTCGGCGCCCAATACGAGTTCTTGCCGTTTGGCGTCGAGACGCTGGGTCCTTGGGGTAAGGGTGCGCTCGGGCTCCACAAGGAGCTGAGCAAACGCCTGAAAGAGGCAACAGGCGACCCTCGCGCGGGCAGCTTTCTCGCGCAAAGAATTGCTATTGCAATTCAGCGCGGGAATGCTGCCTGCGTGATGGGCACCCTGCCGAGAGGTCCAGGTTTGGTAGGTATTTAATTTTTAAGTTAGTTTTAGTTTTAATATTTTAATTTACTTTGTAGGTAGTGTTAATCTCATAAATAATCTTATTTATAAGTAAACTATTTAAAATTGGTACCTATATTATAGTAACATATTATGAACTAACCATTAGCTGACTAGTCGCAGATGATACGCTAACGTATAAAGATTTTCTAGAGTATTGCCCAATATACTTTCAGATCAGCTATGACTTCCTATTTCACAAAGAACAAGTCCCTAAGTCCTTAGCAAGAACATTATTGGAGACGGCAAAGAACCATGGTTATGGCATAAGAAGAAATAATAACATAGTAGAACGGAATCTCTTTTGACCGAGTCCAAAACGCCGCCATTTGTATACCTACTTCCCCCTTCACGTCGTTACACCCCTCTGTCAACCAGGCGTGTTGCTAGGGTTGCTTGCTATTAAATATTAGGTACTTACGTCTAAAGATAATATCACTAAGATATAAGTTTTTCTTTACTTTGAGATGATTATTTTATTTCAATTTTACAAAATATGAGATTTATAAATCATTGCATAATTATAGACACTTCTAAATAAGAAGATACTATGTTATTATTTATTCTTATGGTTAAGGTAACTAAAGAAAACACACGACTGATCTGTAAACTCGAACACCATTCGAGAATATAAAGCACTCAATCATTTTAAATGGAGCAACAGCTGATTAGAACGTACAATTACAATTATCGAGTTGAACCCCTAGATTAACGAACGAAACCGCACGCCACGAACTCTTTAATTGAGTAGTTAAGTGCTCCTGTTGTAAAAGAGTAAGCCAAACTACCATTCGATAGTTCACATAGTTCAAGACTCGGCAACAACTGCCAAAAATTATAGTGACAAGGCAATCAAGAAAGAAGCTTGTTTTATAGTCGATGGCAAGCTATTTCCAGACGGATCGATGCCAAAGTCAACGTAAGCTTACATAAGGGCTGTGTCGTATTTAAGTTAAGATAAAATATACATAAATAACGCCGAGAAGCGTGATCCAAGCCGCGACCGGGGACCTCTTTTCTGCATCTTATGCCCTCTTTAAACATCCCGAGCATCCTCGTTTAAAACGAGTGCACTTACAAAACGAAACGAAAAAATCGCGCATCTAAAGTTTCGAGAAAATGGCATAATTTTCATTAAAACTTGAAGCGTCTAACGATCACTGAGAGCAGCAAACCCTTCTTAAATGGGACTAAATTACTAGGAGAAATCTCAGTTTTAGCATTAATGGGCTAAACCCCACTTTCACCCCATTAGACTTACTCCGGGCGGCACTAGTCATAGAGAATCGCTAACGAGATTGATCCAAATTCTCAATACAGGATCCAGGACTAAAGGAATGAACGGAGCACTTGGCGTTAAGGCTCATCGGGTCATCGCTATAATACTTATTACTTGACAACTTTTTTCAGACGAACGCGTTTTTAACCGACTTCAAAAAAAGTTCCCCGATTACTCGAAGACGGCTGGACCGATGTCAAAAAATCTTTTTTTGTTTAGTAGGGTAGTCTAGTTGGTCCCATTGTCACCAAGTCAGGATCTGATGATGGGATCCCAGGGAAATCGAGGGCAACCCTCAAATTTTATAGGGACGTATCATGTTTTTTTTAAATATATTTACGAAAGCTATTCAAGTACTTGCGTCTGGTAGTGATCATCTCGTGTCGATGAGGTGATGATGGAAGGTACAACTCCTTAACGGTTAGGAGTTGGAGGATAATATTTTAAATATTAACGTAACGAAAAATTGTGAAATAAAAAATCTTTTAACAAAAAGTAATGCTTCATTCCAACAATATTACGCTAGCACCGCACCGACTTCATATTTCAACTAGGTCATAAAATTCATGGCTTTTTGGGGATTATTTTATGTTTTTTTTCTGAGTTTTTTTTGAAGGCACTTTTACTTTTTGTTAAAAGTTTTTTTTTTATTTGCAGTTATTTTGGAGTTCCTATCCTTCTTGTAATCGTACAAAATCCGAACCCATAGATTGTGCCCTGCCGGTATGAAGTAAATTCTGACACATTGAAAAAACCTCAAACCTCCTCGGCCTTTCCTCTATGTCCAATCGTGGTGTAGGGGAAAAGCACACGACCCGGAGTGTCGAGGATCCAGGTTCGATTCCCGGGGTTGGCATTTTTCTGGTTTTTTTCTGTGTATTCATGTTTCAGTGAGTTTATAAAAAATATACATTGAAAAAATGCTAGACTTGTTTGTTGCGTGTGGCGAACAAGAAAGTCTAGCATTTTTCTCCTATGATTGACATTGACAATAATCAGAAACTTCACAGCTCGGTGCACTGTGTCAGGATTGGCTTTATAGCGACGGGGCACTATAGCACCGCATTCAATTTGTTTTGAAACAATAAATACAAACAGCTTTTTAAAGATTTATAAATATTTGTATTTTAACTAGCAATCAATTTTTATTTTTAGTAACTCCGGTATGAGCGTACAGTACGTTAAGCCTTTGTGATGTATTAATAGACGCGTCTGTGTGACTAACATCCCTGTGTGCAGTCGATATTTTGCTAGACATCCGTGAGGTCATCAAGTGCATTGTTTCCCTCTCGCTGAAATCGGAGCATCGGAGAGGGAAGAAAAATTCATTCAGTTAGAGATACGCCTGCGGCACAGTATTCGAATTCTCACGCAATCAAGATGCTATATGATATGCGTTCTTTTCCTTAAAAATGTTATAAATTTATAGACAAGCAATTTCATAATATTTAAAAGGAATATACGGAAACTGTAGAACTGTAGAAACAATGCTTCGATGGAATTAATATCGAGTATAAGTATACTGCGAAGAGGGAAGTTTTATAAACGGTGGATGAATAATAAATGGTCAATTGCATTATTTGCATACATAATCAGTGACTGTTACGCTACGGCTCCGATTGCTAGCAATTCAGTCAATCATGCTTCGACTTCATAGAGAAATACAATTTACTAGATTTTTACTAAAAGACAGGCAATGAAGGGCTGCCCTAAGAAAAGAAGTAACCAGCACAAATGGAAATATAATTACGTAATTCGAATAATAATAAAAAACACATTGGGCCTTCACTACGAGTATAACAATCTCAAGGTCACCTTAACAAACCCCATTTAAGCAATAAAAAGAGCATTTGTACTATGTACCAATGTCGTACCTTTTATCGTCATCCCAGTAATTCACAAACACGCACTTTTAAATATGTTTGACAGCGGAGCACACGTCCTTCTCGCTTCGCAGTTGAACGGAGTGTGGCCTCGAAACACACCCCCAGGGTGACGTGCGGGGGAGGGGGTGTCGGGTGTGACGTCACACGGTCGACGACCCACGGAAGTAGGTCATGAGATCGGAATGGTCGATCTCAGGGAATAAAGCCTTCCTATTATGTTAGTACATCCGATTACCTAACGTAGGGCATAAACTTTATGTAGGCCGGCATATTGGAAAAAGAGCACGCACGCATATATTTTATGTTATTGCATGGTTCACCAAATATATCAAGGTACAGTCAGCAAATTTTATTCTCAGGCCGCTATAGAACCTTGTCGCTTTAACTACTAGATAATGACGATATCAGTGCGGGTCAAAGGATTATCGACTTTCCGATCACAACATGATGTGAAAAAGTAGCATTGACAGATTAGAGACTATGTACTTAAGTTGGTTGACAGTAGGTACCTACCTGCTTCAGTAATCAAAAACGGCAACGGCTTCGGTGTATGGAAATTTCGAATTGCTTTGTCAACTTTTCTTTTTGTCGTAACTTCTCTTTGACCTTCGGCGAAATTGTGGAGGTTTCATCGGGTTGCTTTAAATAACAATGGACTAAATACTGCTGTGCCATGAGCGAATGCTATTTCCTTGGACGTTTTTGTGGAATAAAACAGCGAGCGATCAATGTAATTTGCATTTAAGACATGCAATTGCCTAATGGGAAGGCACTGACAAAACTGTATGAATATTGAAGACTTAGCTCTGTTGAGTGCTGATACCAGTGACATTAGGTACCTAGTGATAGTCATTAATGATCTTATTAAAGTAGTAAACGATGCACAGACAATTTGTAGGTAAACATGCAAATTAAATGTGAAGAGGTTATCAACTGTAGTCAAATACACCAACATATTTACATACAGTTGACATAATAACAACACATTTATGCGGCGGACTTATAAAAGCAACCCTTTTACTGTTCTCGTATATGTTTACATCTTTTGGATAAGACTGCATGGACGTTGTAAAACTTATCTTAACTCGTCCCTTTGCTACAAGATAAGTTGCACAGCAATCTTCTGGGTATACCCGTTTCATTGCCGACCCAGCGGGTCGCTTGCCACCAAACGAGATTGAGGTCAAGGGCGAAGTTTCTTAAAGGCCTTTTTCCAACTTCAAATGAGTACTCAGCGAAGAGAAACCTTGCATTTACCAGGGAAATGGTCTGTTGTTTAAATCCTCGTCAATAGGAAGTCGGTATGGTACTGGTACCCTAGTATAGAGGTACCGCACCTACTTTTACACGAAAGCCGGTATTGAAAGTAAAACGCTACTAGAAACTGGCTTTTGAGAAAGTGGGAATTTCTGAAGAAAATTACTGTCTAATATCTATACCTATAAAACAGTACCGTGACTGACTGACTGATTGACAGACAACGCACAGCCTAAACCACTGGACCTAGAGACTTCAAGTTTGGCAAACATACCTTGAGTATCCTAGAGGCGCACTAGGAAAGGATTTTTCGAAATTCCCACGGGATACGGAACTAGGCCATTACCACTGGACCTAAAGACTTGAAATTTGGCAAACACATACCTTGAGTATCCTAGAGGTGCACTAAGAAAAGATTCTTCGCAATTCCCACGGGATAAGGAACTACTTAGCCCATTTTGAATTTTTTCACGGGGGCATAAGCTAGTTACCTAATATAATGTGAAACAATCAAATTAAAGTTACGATATTTTTAAAGTTACGTAATGAAGTATGATGTAATAGCGTAAATCATTTGGATGTCGTTGAAAAGTAAAGTTGTCCCCGATTAAGCTACACGTGTTATTGTAAGTACAAGTACAGACCAGACAAATACGTTACATGAAAATATACCAACAAAAGATTTCCCGAAACAAGACAAGAAACTACTATCTTGAAACATATTGAAGTTCATCGAGTTCCGTTTGAAGGCGAAGTCACTGGCGCGACAGCATATTGTTCGGCTAGAACAGGACACTCGTGGCACTAGCACCGTATTGGATTTAGTTTTCTTATTTAACTTCCGAGATTTCTTGAGTTCCACTGCGTGCTAAAAGCTTCATGTGGATGCGCTTCGTTTCAAAAACTTTCAACTTCAGTTACAAGATGTTTTCTCGAGTCTAAGTCCCAATATTCAATCTATCTCTTGTTTTGATCTAGTGACGATTTTAATAAACATACAATCGAATTCGCTATCTGTAGAATAGATGGTCCACCATCGTCCCATTGAATTGTGTTACCTACCGACGGTAAGTTTATTAAGAAGGTAAAATTGAAGATAGATATTTTTTTTATCGTCAGTAGATCAAACAAGAGATTTAGATTAAATATTGGGAACGGCTGTAAGCGTACATTTCTTAGTAGCTAGGTACAATAAATTACAAGGAAAACTTCAAAGGGAACTTCAAGGTTGGTTTCCAGGAGTCGGTGTAACTTTAACAGTGCTTTGGTTTTTAGTTGTAACACCGTCGTAGTTTTGCCTTGACTGGTAATTAATAAGTTTTTTCTGCCAACGTTGTCTGTTCCAGCAGGCTTATTGTCTAATTCGCTCGCAATCGCCATCACGACAGTTTTTGTATGGGCTGACAATTGGTATCAGAAACAGCTAGCTGTCACAGTCGTACAAAAACTGTCATTTCAATCCTATAACGAGTGTCAAAATAGTTACGCAATCACCCTTGCTACTTCAATATTCTATCTAACACAAACTGCCTAAATATTCACCCCACCCATGTATAATACCAAAAATGTCCGATATTTTTGTGTCGCTGGTTCCGTCATATTTATTAGTGACAACACGCAGCTTTCGAAATTCCAGTATTTGGATAATAATTAAGATCATAACGCGAGACCTCTCTTAGCGTTGAAGCGCAATGGTGCTAACTTTACTAATTAGAGTTACACCATTCATACGATGACTCATAATTGTAAGGATAGATAGATATATGTATACTTGGATAAAAACTTGACTAGGATACAGGATATTGTTTATTTTCGTCAACATATTATGTATGTTTCCCTCCTTCTCTCCTTGCGTCGTACATCCTCAATCAATATCATTTAAGTAAGTATATATACTAACTTAACTTCACATCGAGTAGGAATTTTCGCGACGTCGTTCGCAATAAGCAAAAGGTTGTGAAATATGCAAAACGTTTCCTCCGTAAAACATTTCACTTTACCATCTTTTTAGCGTCCGCGACTTGAACTTGACACCTGTCTTAAATTTAGGCTAATGGAAGAAAGCATCAAATGTTTGTGACTAGCTACAGTTTCCTCAGTCCTATTGCTATGCAGACATATGTATTAATAGGTACCAACATTGTTTTGTAACACCAGTGTCCTCATTCTGGCTAAGTAAATACGCGAGCGTGGCTTACGGGCCAACAACAGAACAATAAAATGAACTCACGCGCAGAACAATGAAGGATTTACCGGATAATACACTTTTTCACGGCGACGCCCGGCAACATGCTAATAAAGAATCGAATGCGGTTTAAATGACTTTATTTGTGGTGGTGTTGTTCAGAAAATAAAGAAACGATGTCGTTGAAGTAATGAAAATACCTAATCAGAATTTCAAACTAGCAGTTGCAATGCATTGATGGTTTTCTCGGGTAGTGCCTTGCCTATTGTAGACAGTACATTTAGATATTGACAGAAGTATTTATAAAAGCTTCTAGAACATCAATGAACAAGTGTAGTGAAGCAACCCCAACTCTCATGAAAAGCCGCTTGATTGCTTCACATTATCTTGAATCAAGAACAGAAATCAAATAGAGTCTAGAGATAATCCGTGAACCATCAGTGCAAGTTGTTTAATTTATTACTCACATTCGTACACATACACTCTCAAGGAAAACAGCTACAGAACGTTTTAAGACGAATAATTCTCGAATAATTCTCGCAGATACGCGAAATAGAGGAAAAACTTACGTTGGTTATTTTCTTTGTTCGCACTGATATTGAGGCAATGGCATAAACGGTTAACACATGAAGACCGCATTGCCTTTAAATTTTATCATAATAACTTCCGTAACCTAAAAACAACCTAAATGGCGAAGTATATTCACATCATAACATTACTTGTGCATGGAATCAAGAAACGTAATGACTAGACAGTACGTAAAATAAGGCAGTAGGGCGGTCAATAGTACTCCATAATGCAAGAGTCTATGAACAGGGCGCCCTGGCCCTCCGCGATACACGGTTCATATCTACAGACGACACTATAAGGCAATTTGAAATATTGTGAGACTCAGACGTAGCCAATCGAAGATACCGGATTGGACTGGAAGAGATCAGACGGTTTTTCGATGTACTTATTCAAAAGTGAGTAATCCGATGTAAGTAACGTACATTTACGACATGACATGACTTTAGGACAAAGCAAACTTCTTCTAAGTCTTTGTTTCTCATAACATATTACTGCTTCGGTTGCGTGAGATTTAGAGGCCCTTTGTCTGGTAATTTATGTTGTTAGAGGAGCAAAGTAAAATAACTAACTAATGATGTCACCATAGTTCTTTAAAATATTGATGCGATAATTTGAAAATTTTCTATAGTACGATGTTTATCATCCTGATGTTACTCGTAGCACCAGGAAAAATACGTAATGCAAAGTATCTTTCTCCCGGATTCTCCGTAATAACCGATCCCGCATTGTGGATTACCATTTTCCCGCAATCATCACCAGGCTTTTCTTCTTGTAAGGGATCAGCATATGTTTTTCTGAAGTTTTTCGGTATGCTATTTTCTATAGAGTATCGTCCCAGTCCAACAACAGTCAATTTTGTAGGCGTTGTGCTTGTGCGTAAAGCTCTGCTTTGAATATGTTTGCTACTTACTCAGATTTTTTTGCATTTTTGATTTGATTTCACCGGCATTGGACATTTGTAGCGCATTGGAATCAATTCTCATTGACAGAGTCCTTAAACTCTATATCGACCAAAGACGCAATTCCAACTTTTCAAATAATTAAGTAATTTATCAACAACGGCTACATTGGTGTCAACTACTGAACATTGTTCTTGTTTCTCAGTCTGCTTTGTCAATTTTTATAAGGTTAAAACGGACCTGTCATTTTGTTGTATATCATTTTACGACTTTGTCAAAATTCCTAGGTCAGATTTAACATTGCCATTGCGTGGGTTTCCAATCTAATTAGCATAATTGCTTACTTAGCTTAACCATTTGCTGAGTATCGATTTGGTCGTTCGAGGGCTTCGACAAACTGAATAACGGAAGCGTTTAAACCAGACCTTGAATAAATTATCGTTCTGATACTGACGAAATAAAGTAAATAAATAGTACTGTTCGACTTATATACGTGAGTGATCCGTTTTTATTTCACTATGATTGAGTCTCACGGTAGTTTCATGTTAAAAGTACTGTTCGTGTTTGCTGCCAATGTTTTTTTATAGACGACACAATCACGAATCGTTTAGAAGTAAAACAATATAATCTACGCTAATTTAGAGCCATCTAGCTTTAGAGACCATTAAGGTTGGGTAGCTTGTTAGAAGTTTATAAGTTACAATTATAGCGTTTAATCGTGAATGCGTACGTAGTCAGGATCCCACGAGGTCAATCGATGAACTGACGATTTGATCAACGTCAAATAAATTCACTCAATAAACTAATCAACCCTTACAAAAAAAAATTCGAGAAGCTGGGATGGATGGATCTTTTGATGATTATGCTGTTCTGGTATAAAAACACATTTATTTCAAGATGTCAAAATCTCAGTCCGACTACGGAAGTTTAAGATCATTTTCAGTGGAACAACTTTAAGCTCAAGATACTCCTGTCTTGAGAAACCATTATGATTAACATGACCAGGGTGCACTGACATGGTCTTTGACTGAAAACCAAGAAATTCCATCGTTTCCGGGCCCCACACTGCGCTTCAGAACTAGTATAGTTGATGTGGGGAGAAAAGACCGCCGTGTTTAAATGGGATTGAACTGCGCATGTCTGACGAATGCAACCTAAAAGGTGGGCGCACTCAGCCACATGGTGGGTACCGCACGAAGGTTACCGGCGGTGAAGTAGACCCAGGCGTAAGTGGCGAGATGACCTGGAAGCAGAAAACACAACTTCCTATCCTGAGGTGGCACAGGATAGGAAGTTGTGGAACACCAGAGGAGAGGCTTCAGAAGAGTGGGATACAAATATAGGCAGACATAAAAGTAGGTACAGACTAAAAATAGCACACGTGAACCAACAATGGTTTAATAAGTTCTTGGATTGTATTAGTTACTCTTATCGAATCACTTGTTTACGTAGATGTATAGTTTGTTATGAGCAAGCAAACTTTGATTTTATCGAGGTAATCTAAATCCATAACTACGACTATCTGGTATTAAGTAGATCCATGTCATGAATAATTTAAATTCAGACGACCTAAGTAACCACAATGTAAATTTTATACCAAATTATTTGTAAGCAAACGATACTAAATATAAGTGCTACTTTCTAGAATGTATTTAGGTAGGCATGTCCTAGATATTTTCTATGGAATTCAGGTCTCATAAACAAAAGACGTCTGACAGTATTCATGTAACATCCATTAGTAGCGTATTGTATTACATTACAGTTTATGTCTTACATACCCCCTTTTATCTTAAATTTTCCTATTGACGTCACACATGTTACCTTTAATGTATCTTTTATCCTTGCCTTTGTTCTGGTAATCTTGTAACTATGTACGTCAATTATTGGCAAGGTTGCCGAGAATCTTAATTTTTCTTGTTTTCGCAATGTTCGCAAACTAATTTGAAATAGTAAGTAAATTAATTTGTACTGTGACAAGTTTGTGTGTATTACTACTAACAACTCTGAACAGCACAATTTAAGTATCAATCTCAACCTGAGAAAAAGGTTAACCGACTCGGTGCCTAATATCTTGGATCGCCTTACTATTATCTAGTGTCATTTTATGTAACTTGCTATGTGAACAAACCGCCATACTGAAATTGTCTTTGAATGATGAATTTACTATGGCGGTTTGTTTACATAGTTAGCAAGTTATATAGAACGACACTTTACCTTCTGTTTCCCGCCTAATTATCCTACCATCTGAAACAGAACAGATCCAAGGCCTATTTTGACAATGGCCGCAATATTAACACAAGAGCAGACGGATGACGTCGCGCATGTCATTGTTTCTTGATTTGACACACCACTAATTATGGGATTACCGGAGCGTGTACACGCGAATATGACTGACTCAGTGTCGGTGACGTCGACATGCGGGCTATTGTTTCCTCTGACCCGGTTCCGAACAGACAAGCATTGTCTATTTTGCTTTTTGGATAACATTCAATTCAATGTGAATAGTGAATGTTGACAATTGTTTAATCAATAGCGGATAGGACATTTCGTTTTGAGTGATTGCGCGTCAATAAACTATTTGAGTTCATGAGGGAGTCATGCTGATTCTACTAAATTTAAAAGCGTTAAAGTGCAAGGCACCAAAACAACACGTTAAAATATCCCAAAGCAAGCCTCGAAGTTCATTGAACTTTGCCTTTGCGACACTATAATCACAATGCCATTAGAACTATTCATATTCCAAATGAATGCAAACGACAAATATTCCGATATATCAAGTACCTAAAGGCACAAATGCCATCGGCCGGCAAACATTGAACTATGCGGCGTAATTAGTGCCGCTACCCAGATTATCTCTGGAACGAATCGTCTGACAGTCTACACGGCCAGGCGAATGGCTTTTTAGAAGTTAGAGATGCTGTTTCATGAAAACATCGTTACTTTAAACATGTTACAGTAAACGTTTAGGATAGGTGTTACGCATTACTTTTTAAGGAGAATTCTGCTTCAAGCTTTGAAATGTAAAGAACACTTCATTTCATAGTGTTACTAGTAACTGCGAAGTAAGATAGGTATTTATTAAAAAGAAGGAATTCCACTGGTCTCGGCGAGGAAAGTGGTTACGTGAAGGCTTTTGTGTGAAGTAGATGGAGCTATAAAGAGTTGTTGTACAAACAAGTTGAAAAGAAGTTTATACAACCACGTTTTCAAAGCTATAGGGGTTCTTTTCTGCTGGTGGCCATAGTTACCGAAGCATCTTTCGAACGAGCAGCTCTAGCTTTCAGACTAGAGAAAGATTCTTGCTTTTTTAATTCTTTCATAATACGTTGAGTACAATTCATTAAAATTAATTGACGTGTCAGAGTGTTGCGGCGTTATGATCATTTCCTAGTATAAATGGGTCATATTTATATTACCTCTGTCGTAGTTTAAATCTTATCAAGCTACTTATCGTAAGTTAGAGCGTTGTATTTATATGACATTTCATTTTATGAGCACTAGATTTATTTATATTTGTAACAAATCTGTTTATAAACTAGGTTCATTAACCTGAGGCATTTAAGAGGCTTAGGTCGGTTTCGGAACTCAGGAAGGCATTAACCTCCAGTCTGCAGATGCAGACTAGCCCCCAAACTACGAAATTCGAAGTTCGTAACGTATCGTCCCACTCACTCTCGTGTTAAATAATATTAGCTTGAGAGGGACGGCACGATACGAAGTTCGAATTGTGCAATTCGTAGTCGGGGGGTAGATGTAGATACATTTGGGAGCAGACTTTAGTTCATAGAATGTTTTAAATAGAGTCATACATATTTTTGATTTTTTTATCATTCAAAGAGTAATTAGTTTCTATGCTGAGTGCGTTAGACCTTATGGAACAAAATAATTAGAGCTGTTAGAAATCGTCCTTCAGTGTAATAAAATAAACACGGCAACGAAACAATTTGAAAAGGTGATAATCTTGATTCGTTTGTTGGTTGTATCATATATTCTCGGGCTTGTAGGTTTGCGGTCAACTTCTGGTAACACAAGCGTACGACCACACTACGACTTACAATGATGTCGGAGGAAATTACACATCTGATCACGATCACCTTTCAATGAACAAATTTAAGGTTCCTTATATTAAATTTGCGTAATAAATAATTTACTGCTGGAGTTTTGTAAAAATTAATTGTTTTTGAAAACAATGAAAACTGTCAGCTAAACTTCGAATAATTTGAACCTATGTAGTTTGTTTTGATAATAAATCATATTAACAATAGGTAATTACGAATTTATTTACTATCCACTTGGAAAATCTTGAAACACATCCTATTTATTTTCGTACATTAATTCAGTTTTGTCGTATATACCCATAGTGTTAGATCTATATGTAGATAAACCGAATAGCAAAATAATTCAAAACGTTTCCAGAATATTTTTAAGTTAGGCCTGCCTCGAAACTTTTATCGTTTAGAAATATTGTAACTGCGACTGAACAATACAATACAATACAAATATTCTTTATTGAAAACCACAAAACAGTACAAGGAGATTACAGAAAACTGGTATGGTAGACAATAGGCGGTCTTATCGCTTAAAAGCGATCTCTTACAGACAACCAAAATACAGAAACCAAGATGGAGAGGCTAATTTAGGTGGCAGAAATTAACAGAAAGGAGAAACGTAACTACACTAACGTAACTGCGACTGAACTATAGTTATAGATTCTTCTTTTTGGTTGGACATTTCAAATTTTCCTTACTACCTATATGACAGCTAAATTTGACAATTCGATGCTAAAACAGTAGTGAATAAGCTTAGAGATGGATGTTAATTTTACAAGTTAGGAAAGCCTTGAAAAGCCGATGACACGAGGAGGTGGATAAAATTGTAATATTTCCAATGCATCGTTTTGCTTTACAAATATAGTCCTTTTTAGCTCACGACTGCAAATAAAACCTAACTGTTGCATCAGTAACAACAGAAACGCGTGCAGTCGCAAACACAGGTAATTTAATCAGTAAATAGACATCGATTAGAGTAGATAGCTATGTAAATTAATTGCGACCTGCATTTACCCACACACGCCATGTTGCTCAATTACATGGACAGATTGATTAGAACTAAGTTATGTTTCTTACCTACCTGGAGATTAATCGAGCCATTCTTACGGTGTAGCCGGGATACTATTTTGTGAGGTGCGATCATGTTGCGGAATGTCTATAAAACTGATTTATCACACGGGTATCAAATGTCGAATGTTATACTTACCACGATTTTTTACAAATGAAATGGAAGAAATTGTTTAATCATGTATTAAATACACGTAATCAAGAACGAAACATAATTGATGTCTAAAAGTGTTTCAACGAAAGAAAACGTGCCAATTTCGTAACTGTTTTACTAAATGATGACAAAATGGAACTGACAACAAGCGACAAGGCCTCGATTCTCGTAGTAGCTGTTGATATCAATATTTAATGCGAGGTTGTATGGTAAATCGAATGTATTCTATGGAATGTCACAATCAAGATAGATCTGGATGACCACCAGAGTCGGGTCCCACGTCAAAGTTCATGTCATTTAAGTACAGGATTACTAATACTTATTAATCACACGATGTGCGTCCTCATGACAGACCTAACAAACACTGGTCCAGCTTCACTTATATTTTTCCTACCTAATTAAACATAGTGGCTTTTCGGATTTAATGCCACATCAATGTGATAAACCTGAGGTATTGTTGTCTGACGCGCTCGGTTTCGCTTTGGGATTTGCTACCTCTTTCTGCCAAGCTCTTAAACCGTTTGACAGCAAAAGATGGCGAATGCCAAAGCGAAGGTAGACAACAAGGCCTCTGGTCGGACAACAAAGGACAACAACAAATGGAAACAAAACAAGAGCATTGGTAAAAATAATTACTATGTACGGTATTCAAATATTGATACCACGACCATGCTGCCCGGATAACTTAAAGGAACGTGTCTCCGTAGGAAACTCAATGCAGTTGTCGCGTCCTTTTCAGTTAACAGGGCAGCACTGAGCATGACACGCACGCATCCCGTTCGACTACCTACTACCTACCGTTACATAAGATGCATTTGGGCTTGGTCAATGTGAGATACATATTAATCGGTAACTTACACTATAGGAATGGAATTCGCTCCCATCGTCTGCATTTCCGGACGGGTACAGTCTAGGGCTCTTCAAGGCTAGAGTGAATAGGCTGTTACTGAACCAGTGAGTTACACCTTAGGCCTCATCTGCACCTTCCATCAAGTGAGATAGGGGTCAATCACTGGTCAGTTTAAAGTAAAAAAAAAACTATGGGTGTACTACAAACAAGGAACAGTGTGACATTTGGCTACGGTGGCTATTACAAAAGTAAATCATAATGACGCGGCTAATAGTTCCACATTGTAATAGAGTCACGTAGAGTCTCTTCATACTTAACAGTTGTTCTCTTCACTCTTGTGTTTAAACGCCAGCAAGCATAGCCGGCATCTGTTTTTTCTCTCAGGACCTATTTCTAGAAAGGTATTTCTAGATGCAGAAATAGAGAAAGAATAGACTCACTACACTACTTCATCATCATCATCATCATCACAGCCTTTTTTCGTCCCACTGTTGGGCACAGGTCTCCTCTCAGAATGAGACTAAACTACTTAATGCTAAACATTGTGTGCTTCGTAGTCAAGTCTGGTAGAAATTATACAAAGGGCCTTACCTTTTGCACATACGGGTACGTACTAAAGATCATTATGCGGCCACGTGTACCGCAATCTGTATGGACCGTGGGTTATCGGAAACTGTCATTAAGGAAGCACTCGGACGCGGTTTGAATTCAAATTAGATTTCCCCAGATTAGGTAATGGACTAATCGACAGTAAACATTATTTGGAAATGAATCTGTATGCTTTCTTAAATAACTGTGACGTTCCCGACTACAAAAAAGGCTAGGAAGAGAAAAGCAGAAAAAGAAGAGAACATATATTCATATTTTTCCTAAAAGAGCGAGCATACATACATGTAATTTACATGTACAGCTTCGATCAGAATAAACAATGAAACAGAAATAAAAAGTTTTTATTTGTAAAAAAGAACCTTTCTAAAATACCAGATTTTTCTGTACTTGCATTGCCATCCAATCCATACCAGCAAGTCAATCCATAGTTCCGACCAGATTTCAAGTCAATCCGACCACTGGAAGTGGGTCAAATTTAACTTGCTAGATTTGATTATACATTGAGCCCGGGACGGGTGAAACTCAATAAAAGCTTGTAAAAACAAACCGTTTCAAAAGAAACTGTGCCGAAATGGGCGTCGAAGTAGGCTGCCGAAAGTTTCAGGGCAAATGTCAGTGCCTTGCCTAGACAAGCTATTCAAAACCTATTATGTTATTAAGGCTAAACGTCGGTTATGGTGATCTCACCCACTAACGAAGGTAAATCGCCATGGATGGGACAGGTTAATTGTGGTTTCGTAAGCAGATAACGTTTATTACAGATGGGTTTATGGTCGAGAATTTACGGGTGTTTTTGGGTCGCTTGAAGGAGTCCTGATTTGAATCGAATGTGTAAAAACATAATTAAATACCCTAATGCACCGTCAACCAATGCATGGTCTGCACATTTTGGAATTGTTCTCACGTTTTATTAAAAACTCAAATTGAAACGAAACGCAAACACACTATACGGGAGACATTTATTTACAGGACAGTTTAAAATAACCACGACAGAGCCATATCTTAATCAATAACAAATCAACAGATAACAGACATTACATATCAGTAATTTGCCGATTAAACATTTGCTGATAGGAGCCATCAGAATGCCCAGCGTAAGAAATAACAGCTAGAAATAGGATATCAGCAATCGACGGGGCTTCGCGGCCGTGGGCGAAGCCGTATGCGACCACTAGATAGAATTAAGGCTTGAAGGCTTAGCTTCCAGCTGACACGAAACATGAGTATGCCCTTGATGCTAAAGGGTTCATGTCATGACTGAAGTAAGGGTTCATAGATCATAGATCAAACAAGAGCTCACGACTGCGAAATGGAAATAACGTTTACAAAGTAACCGCATCGCCAGTTGGCAATTAATACTGCCGTAAAAATGGTGACTGGCGATGGAGATTGTTAAAAAGAGGAAGCTCTCATTGACTAAAGATTTCTCAAAGTTGCTGTGAAATTAGTAACTGTAATAGTCACTCAAGATTATTGAACCAAGGATGACGAGGAAATTGGAAATCGATCTGGCCCAAAAACAAAAATAAGACTAAAGCGTGAGGCCATCCTCCGCTATCAAGTCTAATGATAAAAGTGGTGTACGTTCATGCTTCTATTGGAGGAAAATCAATTTTCCATCATGGCAGCATTAATACAAGGCCAGTCTTGTCATTAGTGACAAGGACGAAATTACAGGATTATCAATGCGCCATTTCTATGGCGTGCAAATCTGAGTTCTCTACAGAAAAAAGGGGTTTAATTGTAAGTTTGAGGAAATATAACAGTTTCCTTACCATGGCATCGTCAATTCTTTAAAGTTGACGTTTGGGCTAAGAGCTAAAACTAAAGCAGTCGTATTCAAATTTTTTAAAGACCTTTGCTTTATCTGTAAATCTATAATAACACACGTAACATTCGGATGACGTGTAGGTCTTGTGTGGTCTCCTGGTATTAGTAAGATCCTGATTCTTATAAACCTTAAAACCAATCCGTCCATTTGAGAGAACTTCGCCTACCATACCATACATAATTATGATACCATAAATATAAACAGAGAAATGTTATCTCCATTTATCTCGAATTAGCAATGACCTTAATGCCCAATCAGATTGACGTTCATTACTTCCACTTTGACGCATCTGTGGTCTTTATTAAAATGGTGTACGGGCGGGAATGGTATGCGACGGAAGCAGATGAAACGAGGTAGGCCCATGTAACGGTATCACAAAGCGATTGCAGTTCACGGGCCACTGGCTACGATGCGCTGCGCTGATTCTATTTCTAGTTTATGGTGATATTAGTGAGAACTAGATACCGTGTCTATTTAAATTAAGCCTAGTTTATTTGTCAGAGGGAGGAACTGTTGGGATATGTTTACAAGTTGCAGTATGTGCTTCATAGTCATGTTCTACATCATGTCATGGTAAAGCAAATAGTCAGTAACGTTAACATTATTTTAAGAACTTCTCAGCACCGTTTGACTATTTTATTTTTTAGAGACGTGTGCTTCAATTTCAATTTATTTGTGTCGAAAAACTGACAGCTATTTTTTTATAAACCATCAACCCGTTATAACAGGAGACTGTCCATCAATCAATACTATCGCACCGTAACACCCCTATATCCTCTTTGAATTCACATTACATTACCCACAAACCTAAACACACCCGCAATCATCTTTAAACTCGTAAAAGAATGCACTTTATTAAGATAAAACCTGTTTTATACTTTCCAAGGAAGATGGAGCACGGAGCCGCGTTCACGTCTCGAGATACGACACGTGCTCGTAAATTCGCCCAGCGAGCTTAACTGGAGTCAGGACACCTATTCTAACTTACGTTGACTACATACGCTGAGCACTAGTACCCTGTTTAATATTAAACTTCATACGCGGCCGAACGCAAGTCGTTTATCGTTTGACATTTAGTACGAAACCAGTTTAGGAGCCTTCCAGAAACGAGAAACAGCGTTTTGTTAACCAGATTGAGTACGCATGAGGATTTGGATACCCGGCCAAATTGCTGAGAATGACACGGGAGCGATGTAGTATCTAAGCAAGACGAATCTGTAAATTTAATTAGGTGCGCTTGTCGATTGCCCAATGTAGACCGACCGACCAGAGTACTTTTATTTACGAAGCTGTGAGATCAAACAAGAAACTTGGGGACTTTATTCAATGAATTTTGCAACGGATCTTGATAGGAATCGACATCTCGTCATTGATGTTTTCTATATCAAGTTGCCTCTCCACAGCACCCTATTCTCTCCACGTAGTAAGTGTCACAGATTAATGCTGAATAATCCATTCCAGGCTTCAGTTGGTGCTCTGAAGGGCTAAATCCAGGGCGCTGACAAGGCGCCGATCCCCGTCCAACTTGCCTCTACAGTGGACATATTAATTCCGAACCGATGCATCAACGTGCCGGGGGAATTCTAACTAAGGGAACTATAGTTTGCAGAAACAATGGATTCGTTTACGATCCATCAACGTTTGGTTTGATGCAGCAAATACGATATTGTATTGAGTTCTCGAGTTTGATTGAGACGTTCCATAAGGTAAGTCCAGCCTATTTAAGTCCCACTGCTGGGCACAGGCCTATTCTCAGATCGAGAGGGCTTGGGGCTGTAGTTCCCACGCGGTTAGTTACTACTAGTAAATATGCCGATTTAAGCTATTCCACGTTTAGATTAAGTATAAGAGCTGTATAAGAAGTTTTAAATGATGATCCTACATTTTGTTGCGAGATCGTTCACTGTAGGTACGCTCTATTAGTATACATGAAGCTCAGTGCAATAAGTGGAGGTTTAATTATTGATATTATGACTTTTAAGATTTGAAAAAGGCAAACGACTAAGCGTAACATCACTCATTGCTAAAGGGCGTTGACGTCATGCAAATTAGCAAATGCCTTTATTTATGGACATAAATATTCATAGGTCAGTTTAGTAGGGTTAATGGGAGTTACGTATACCTTAATTAATGCTGAGTTTCGCATCGAATTGGTTGACGGATCGTCAGGAATTATATAAATTATTACAATGATATTTGCAAGTGAAACGACATCCTACGAATTTGACGAATTTTCATGATGACGTAGCAATCTCTGAATAATGTATATTTTATAATGTTTTACACATCTGTTTTTGAATTTTGTGTTAAAATTTTGCTACTAAATCCGAGAAATGAAGGCGAAAAATAATAAAAAAGTTGTTTATGCAACAGTCAAGGTAGTAGAAGTACCTTTCAAACTGTCAGCATACAGAGGGTTGTCTTTGTCTGTAGTTTTAGCGTCACTTGAAACCTCGCACCTTGTTTCATCATCGTAAGAGTAACCTTCCCTAAGCTCTCAGAATACAGAACAAACCAGAAGGCGCGTTCAATCACAATCGCACGCCGCGCAGTGTGTCCAAAAGCTTCAGTCGTCCTGCTCTTACCTCACTACTTCTCTCGCTCGCACAATATTGCCAGCAAGAAGGCTTTTACCTATTTTTGGAGTAATTATTTCACGGCTTCGTTTTAAATATTTATTCAGGATATATAATATTGCTTGTAGCACACGTCGAAAATATTAACGGAGAGGAGAGTTGCTTATCTTAAAGAACAGGTTTTACTTATTTAGAGAGTGGAGTTCTAGTTTTAATGTCAACTTTCGTAAAGTTTTTTTTTAATAACTTGTTATTATTTTTTTCAAATATTGAATTTAAACCATAAAAAAAAAACTCGGTTTGTCGTCAAAAAAGTCAGTAACCGCAGCCTTCATTTCGTCATCGTTCATAAACCTTCGTCCCCTGAGGTCTTTCTTGAGAAGTCTAAACAGAAAATAGTCACAGGGGGCTAAATCTGGACTATAAGGGGGGTGGTCAATGGTTTCGAAGCCATTGTTTGATATAGTAAGTTTGAGTAATAATCAGCATTCATTGTAGTTTTCTTCGGTAAATAAACTATGAGCAAAATCCCTTCTGTGTCCCAAAAGATTGTAGCCATAAGTTTACCTGCCGATGGACAGACCTTGAATTTCCGAGGCGGCTTCTCATCCTTAAATTTCCACTGTAACGACTCTTGCTTACTTTCCGGGTCCCATTGTCGAATCCAAGTCTCATCACATGTTACAATTCTAGAAATTATTTCTTCCTCTTTCCCTCGACTCATGTCCAAAAACTCTTCGCAACATTTGACACGCCTCTCCATGTCAAATGCAGTCAACATTCTGGGGACCCAACGTGCACTAACATGGACATGTTCAAATGCTCATGAATTATTTCATTGACTCGCTCTTTACTGACGCCCACATCTCTAGCTATCTCCCACTGCTTCACTCGTCGGTCCTCTAATATATTTTTTTTCACCCTGGCTACATTTTCATCGGTGACGGCCGAAACTGGTCTTCCGCTACGAGGATCATCTTCCAGGCTCTCACGACCTAACTTAAACTGCTTTGACCAAAACTTTATAACAAATTCGGAAGAACACGAACTGCCAAATACACGTAACATACGCTGTCTGATCTCCGAAGGCGTATTCCCTTCTTTAGTCAAAAACTTAATCACCGCACGCTGCTCGATTTTATCCATTTTCACTTTTTCTACCGACATGTTTGAAACAATTGTAGGAGACAAATAAACGTGATGCAATAAACAAATGAATGTAATACATTTTGAAAATAGAATAACAAACGAATATAAATCCATACCAGCCAGCATTATTTTTGTAAATATTTCTGACCAAGGAGATTACCCCCTCGTATATACATTGGAGATATAAAAACTGGCCAAGTGCGAGTCGGACTCGCGCACGAGGGTTCCGTAGAAAGAGTTTAACGCCTTTCCCCAGTGTTTTAAGAAGTCCAGTGTTAGCAGAGCCCTGCTCTTAAGCAAAATGTACGCAGTGTGGTCAACTTATATTGGTCTGCGAAATCTACAGACAGACATAAAAATTTAAGATTTGAGAATTTTCTGAGTGGTTGTGCTATAAGAGCTACCTTCATACCAAATTTCAAGTGTCTAGGTCTACTGGAAGTACCCTTTAGGTTTTCGGATTTCGGTAATTTGTATGGAAATAGCCTTTTTAATGGCTGTATCTTTTGATTGCGTTGACTTAGAAGGTTGATTTTTTCACAGCTTCGAGGGACCGCAGGCTTGAGTATTTGATATTAATTTCAGCATGCTACCTCCGCGCGTTCCAGAGAAAAAGGGTCTTGACACACAGACTGACAGACGGACAACAAAGTGATCCTATAAGGGTTCCATTTTTTCCTTTTGAGGTACGGAACCCTAAAAAACCGCGATTAACATTTTGTATGTTTGTTTGTCTGTTTCGTCAGATCGTCAGAACCTGGATGTCACCTAGGACCAGAGTTCTTGTCAAGACAAATCAAACGAGCACAAAATCGATAGGGTAGCGTAATTTTATTACAGAGTTCCCATGACCACCTTCCAGTTCCATCATCAGGAAAGCTCCTTGTTATGTTAATGTTTCATTGTCATCCTATTAAATATCCAAGCAATCAAAATTTCAGCTCAATTCGAAACCGAAATTTTACTTGTAAGATTTCATCTTAACAAGCAAGCAAACAAGCCAGCAAACATACAAACAAACAAACATTGACAATTAAACAAAACCTTGTTACAAACAAAAATCGTAAGTTAAACACTTAAAAGTTAAAAGTATGGTAAATATTTAATCATGTTGGCAACACTTACAAAATGGACTCGTCCAAAACTAAGACAATTTAAATCGGTAAAAGAAATTGAATATTTAAATAATTAGGTTTTTGATTTCGCTACTAATACGTCCTATCCTGTTTTTTTGTAATTCCAACGGCATTTTTACACGTGGGAATGGCACAAGACGACATAATAAATTAATTTTATTAGTCGCACAACACGTGACTACGCGCTGCGTGCCTGAGGATGACTGAGGGGTCATTGCGCTAAACTACACTTTTTAAGAGTGGTTTTGGATGCTTCAGTTTTAGGCTCGCTCGCGCCTTCTGGTTTGTTCTGTATTCTGAGCCTAAACCTAATTCAATGGGCAAGGGAAAAGAGAAAACCGAATAATCACGACATTACAGTTTTCGTTTCGAACACTTGGCTACAGTAAAGTATAAAACTTTTGTAGAATAAATTATGGGCCAAACAGTACTAATAAGATGGGTCAAGCATCCCCACTCGAATGCGATATAAATAAAACATATTCTGCGGAGTTTTGAGGTTATTCTTTGGAGACTAGAATCTAGTTAAGACGTGGGTGATGAGAGAACTTCGTTCATGAATAAAACAGTTTAGCACATACGATAACTTGGGTATTATTATATATATTGGGTATATATTACAAGTTGGTGGATAGAGAATTAGAAATGCAGTTTCGAGGCGAAGTTTGCCATAAAGTTGAGTCAGTGCTTGCGTACTAAACTATCGCGAAATTTAAAAGTTCTGTATTCATGGGACATGGTCACGGTGGGGATCCTTTCAATTGGCCAAAAAACGTTTGCCAAACTGATTCATTTCCCAAATGTTTCATTTCGTCAAAATGCTTTTACTCCGAAACTCTAAATATTTCAGGATTTATTTCAGAGCCATCTAGTAGAACCATATAGGATAGGTTTGTTTTATAAAAATATTTACATTTTCGGAAAAAAAAAAACATTTTGACCAAATGAAACAATTTGGGAAATGGATCAGTTTGGCAAACGTTTTTTGGTGCAACGAGGGTAACCCGGATTACGGATTTTGAAAATTTGTAAATTACGAAGTCTACACTTACCATTAATTTAAATACACATACAATCCATTGTTATACATACTTGCAAGTGTCATTTAATTCTAATACCTTCTACCTAAGTCAAAGCTCATTAAAGATTTTAATTGTTTAATGGCATTGCGTGCGCTTACGCAACTGAGCACTGCGACTCAATAGCTGGATGACTATGCCAAGCTGTGGGTGGATACAGTGAATTTCGCACATCTTTACATAGCGCGTAGTTACTTTAAGACCAATAATTTTTATTCCGTACCTCAAAAGGAAAAAAACCAAACACTTATAAGATCACTTCGTTGTCCGTCTGTCAATCCCAAGTAAATCATAACCAGGGTACCTCCCATTCCACAAGCCAAGAAAAAACCGATAAACGTAAAACAGTTACGGAACCCTCGGTGCGCGAGTCCGACAGGCACTTGGCCGGTTTTTTCAACGATGTCATGCATAATTCGGTACGGTTCGGTACGGTGCCGAAACATGGACACTCACTATAGGGCTGGTCCACAAATTTAAAGTTGCTCAACGTGCTATGGAAAGGGCTATGCTCGAAGTTTCTCTAAAAGATCGAATTCGTAACGAAGTGATCCGACAGAGAACCAAAGTTATCGACATAGCCCACCGCATTAGCACGCTGAAGTGGCAATGGACAGGCCATATAACCCGAAGAACCGATAACCGTTGGGGTAGACGAGTTCTTGAGTGGAGACCACGGATCGGCAAACGTAGCGTGGGACGTCCTCAGACTCGGTGGAGCGATGATCTTCGCAAGGCGGCTGGCAAGAGCTGGATGAGAATGGCCGAGGATCGTGCTCAGTGGCGTGCCATGAGAGAGGCCTATGTCCAGCAGTGGACGAACATTGGCTGATGATGATGATGCATAATTCGCCGGCAAAATGACGTGGCAGTCAACATTCGTACTCATATACTTAAATCTGCCCAGACCGGGGATCGTGTCTGGATTCGGGACCAGGGTCCTCAAGCTTCAGTCAGGTAAAAATAATAAATCGTAAACCGTATAATGTCGCAAAATAGTCAATTAACACAATTCCATCTGAAAATAGACTTGAACATTTTGAGTGGAAAGATTTGTCGCTGAATTACTTGTAACTAATTATACAGACATTTTAAATGACATTAATTAGTTAATAGTTCAATTTTAAAATGAAATTAAGTAGTTGCTGTGTCATTTTGCCATTTGTATCAATTCAAATTTTAAAATCCTTGCCACCATGGTACGAATTTAATATTCAGAATCGTGGCGTAAAGCAGTTTTTACAATTTTTCTCAGAAATCAATTACTTGTAACGGCAGTTCCATACTTTTTTATGGCTTTCTTATTATGCCAATTAAATTTTATCGGTTGACAGCGCCGCAGGATGGCACGAGCGTCACTCTTGCATACTAATAGCAGCATTACAAATACTCGTAATGCACAATTTGTTTTAATAACGACAATAGTTTCTAAAACAAATGAGGTCATCGCCCACGCTACCCAAAAGGCATCAGCGATTTTTTGTTTCTCTACTAACTCTACCGTGACCGATCGGAAGAAAAACCTAAAGACTCCGAAGATAGGTGCCTGAGGTTAAAAAAGTTTAACCAACGAACAAAATAATAGCCAAGGCCTTGAGTAATCGCGAACGGTTCAAGTAGCGGAGACGAAAACACAAAGCAGTTTATCCATTGAAGACAATTACCATCCAGGTTGAAATCCAGGATGACTGCGTTCTGTTGCTTCCAAAGAACACACAGGTCACTCTTCACTCACTTTGATCCCGAAAAGTTCCTGGTCGCGAAATAACTTTACGGAATATTTTTATTAACAGGCGCACGTCTGATCGGGTCCGAGCGTCAGTAACTACTGAATGGTATTGACGGACTTAAGATGCAAGAGGCCTCAACAGTTCATTGACGCCGGAAAACGTGCCTTATCTGCGGCGATCTAGCGTCTACATTTATTTCGACCTGGGTAACTGTGTGGGCTGATGTCAAGCTCTACCTACACATGTTCTTCGCTATTGGTATTACCTGAGATTTGTATGAATTTGAATTTCTATTTCTGCCATACGGCCTATGGAGCAAGCCAAGCAAGAGCTACTAGCCGGGTATTCATAAATTGCAGTCACGTAGCGTAGACGATTGCTTACGAAGAAATCCTGACTTAGGTGCAGTACCGGTCTTCGAATATATTAAAACTGACCTAAGAATAACTAAAGGGATGTTGAACTGCTGTGCGGGTGTTTCGTACCATCGTCGAACAATATTCCTACAGGGTAGAGCTAACACCTGGTTCTAAACTTTGGCTTTGTTAATCTTTGTAAAGTTGTTGAAGGACTCGGAAAAGTACAAGAATGCATTAAAATGTAGAGTGAGATTCTTTTCAATGGAGTGCTTTTATTTATTCTACTTTGTCTTTTAAAGGCAGAGGAAAGGAAACATAGAAAGCCTTACGAAGAAAAGTGTTGAGAGTGTATCAGCAAATTTTGAAAATGGCACAAAAATGCAAAAAAAAACGTAAAGAAAGCATTACTAAGATCCGCAAACGAAATAGTTTATTCCATGTGTTCTATTTTATTGCTCAGATATAACATTTAACAGTGCAATAGAACAGGCTATCGGATAGAATGACCTAATTGAAAAAAGATAAAGACTTGTAAGATAATGAAACATTGAGCACGCGATTAAAAACAACACTTTAGTGTTAAAAAACAAGGTAATCTGAAACATCATCGATTTATAGGAGCAGGTAAAACAGGTCCTGAAGTATGCTCTTTAAGCCTAGCAGCGCAGCGCTTACAGCCGCATGCCAACTAGTTTAAAAAGAGATACTTTACTTTATGTCCAAACCCAAATCCCCCCCCCCCCCCCCACCCCTCCCAGGAGGGCCCCCTGGTGCATGCAAAGGACCCTACAACGACAACGAATCGGTTACCTACTCAATGGACCGGGCTTCAGCAAAACTGGTATCGGTTCTTATGGGAGCGATACATATATACTTACCATAAAAATATAATATTAAGCTTATTGCATAAACTGTAGTTTCTTTTTTTAAAAGAGCATAAATCTCAATTACTTTGCTCACCCGCGACCAACTGTTTTTTAGTTCATAAATATGGACCTCCGCAAAGTAACGCATAATAAATTAGCATAAATCTCATTAAAACAAAACATAGTTTCAAAGTACGAGTTGTATGTTTCTTTGATATGTAAATAAATATTTGAAAAACGAAGATTGTCCTCGTACGGCTCGTAACTGCACCAAAGTAACCATTAATGATAAAGTACTTTTCCCCTCACTACCTCGGAAAGCAGTCTATTATCCTTTAATACAAGCGGGTAAAATCGCATTTTATCCACTAGTGGGGAAAGTAATTTGGAGTGTTAACCTTGGAGTGGAGCGTGTTTAAGTAGCTTTAGACAGATAACAAAACGTAAAACGCTCATAATGGTTCGTTCTATATTAATTATCATTAAATAAATGATAAATGGTTTGAGAATATAATAAAAAATACCAAATTCATCTTTTTTATTGGTCTTTAACATTCTATAAGAAAAATTTGTTTTTTTATAATGACGCTGAATATAATTCTGAACGCACAAGTTGAGTCGATGCAATTTCAAAACGCATCGTCAGAAATGTCAACATTGTTAACAAAAAAAAAATCAGATTCCGACTCACGTAAAAATACACAACTTCCAGAGTTTTCTGTTATAATATGGTAAAATCCACTGGTGTTTTTTTGCATGTTGCGTTTTCCTCGCTACAGTGAGGTGAAAAGTTTTGTGTTACACACGGGTGCAAATGTATTTTACTTCTCGTGTGTTGAAACACTCGCTACGCTCAGGATTCTATTTTAGAACCACTCGCTTCGCTTGTGGTTCAACTAAAGAATCCTTTCGCTTGCTTGTGTTTCAATTCCACACTCGCGGGTAAAATACAACTTTGCACCCTTGTATAACAAATAACTTTTGTAGCATAATATTTTCACAATCGTGATAGTTTTCGGCAGTGTACCAAATTGCATTAGTCCATGTCATAGCCAATGAAGTGAATTTAATAGCATCGTACCGTAACTTTATGTTCGCGTTCAGTCGTTCAACTATACCATTGTCATGAGGTTTGTCCTGGCTCGAGCAAGGACGAACAAGGGTGTTTTTTGTAAAGAATTGTTTATGGCGATAAAACCATTCCAATATAAATGAACTAGTTTGCGGTCGCGGCTTCGCTCCCGTGGCATAACTCCCTCTAAGTATCCCAATGGAATTTCGCGAAATCCTTCCTTATCCCTTGTATACGTCACAAAGATTCCCGTGCAAAATTACAACTTTCTTGGTCCAATGGTTTGGGCGTTGATGAGTCAGTTAGGCTCCTATTTCATCAACTTTACAAATGTCAGTTTTCAATGACAATTCGATATTAATTGCTGACTTGAATAACATTTGTTTTAGCGCGCTTCATATTGGCAAAGAAATGTAGTTCGAATTGTCATTGGAAACTGACAATTGTAATGTTGGTGAAATAGGGGCCTGAGGGTCGAGCACGACTTTACGAATGCTGCGTAACGTAAAGTCGAATAGTAAACGTTGTCGAGTTTGTATGACGTTTGGAACAGCGCCCGCCCGTGAGCGTATTTGAAACTATCATTTAGTATGGGATTTCTCGATCTTGATACGATAACCGCAACGTTACGCAGCTTTCGTGAAGTCGTGCTCAAACCTTCGGGCCTTTAAGTATATAGATTATTATTTTACTACGACTGATAGGATAGACATTACGTCAATTTATGATGTACTTTTAAACATAACAGATATTTGGTCGCCGACAGACAAGTTTAAATTCAATGCCACCTTGATTGGTGGACAATTAGTCAGAGAATACTAAGAAAAACGTAGGTAGACACACACAGACATACATGTTCTGACGTGCTGTGACAGAAAAACATTTTAAAAAGTGATTACTAACTTATTTTTAAATACAGACAAGCCAGGTAATTGTGATGTTTGTCGGCAATCTAAGGCTGTTATTGCACGGTTTGTTTGTATGTATTAAGATTGCATGAAGTCTTTCTGTCAGTCTGTCTCACAGACAGTCTTTACAAGGCTAATAAGGGGGAATAGCGGTGCTGTCAGTCGCGGGTGCCGCATCGAGACGAGTGGCGACTCTTTGTGTTTAAAACCTAATAGTTATTAGACAGGTGGTATAATTTAATGATGAATAATGGTAATAGCACAGTGACATAACTTATTTACATTTTATTAATTTAATTCGAATTGTAATCAGTGAAATAAAAAAAAATTCAATCTAACATTGCGGGTTTGTAATTTTTGTTAATAAAATGATCATAAGGGTAGCGATTTCGTGTAATTTGGCAGCGGTGAGCTCGAATTTGACAATATTTTTTGGATCCAAGATGGCGGGTGACAGTTTGGCAATTTTATCATGTCATGGGTATCGATTTCACGTAATTTTACAAAAAAATAAGAGGACAACCCTAACGCTCAATTGGCGCTTACTTAATAATATATATACTGTGGTAATAATATATGTACTGTGGTAATAATATATATACTGTGGTAATAATCAGAGCACAGCAGCGTTCCTTTTTAACCCCCGACGAAAAAGAGGGGTGTTATAAGTTTGACATGTGTATCTGCATATCTGTGTATATGTGTATCTGTGTGTCTGTGAATCTGTGTATCTGTCTGTGGCATCATAGCTCCCGAACGGGTGGACCGATTTCAATCCGGTTTTTTCAATCGAAAGCTAGTTTAATCGAGATTGTTCTTAGCTGAGTTTCACCCGTTTTTGAAATATTGAACTTTGAAATGACAACGTCGGGGGTTTTCAACTTTTCTAAGTTGGTTAGGTTAGTCTTCAATAATTATCTTACCAAAACACATGTACACGGCAAAAAAGCTTTCCTGACAACCCGCAAAGCAAAAATAACAAACTGAAACCGCAATAGCGTTCGTGCATAAGAACCTTAAATGTCACAGAGGAAATGAGCAAATTCGTAGTAATGCTAATAAATAACACAGTTATCGCTGTTTGCCGACTGCCGCTGTTTGCTGAATGTATTTATTCCATTGTTTTGCACTGAAATTCATCATGCGATTATAACAGAAATGAAGAATGAGTAATTGCAATGGAGATGCAGATAATGCCACGTGAATTTGAGAAATTCCCGAAAGGATTTTAGAGAATAACCTAACCGACTTACAAAAGTTGAAAAACCCTCGACATTGTCATTTCAAAGTTCAATATTTCAAAAACGGGTGAACCTATTTTAATGAAACTTGGCTAAGAACCATCTCGATTAAACTAGCTTTTTGCAAGTCGGACTCGCGCACGAGGGTTCATTAGAAAGATTTTAACGCTTTTCCCCAGTGTTTTAAGAAGTCCAGTGTCAGCAGAGCCCTGCTCCTAAGCAAAATGTACGCAGTGTGGGGTCAACTTATATTGGTCTGTGAAATCTACAGACAGACATAACATTTTGAGATTTTGAGACTTTTCGGAGTGCATGGTTGTGCTATAAGAGCTACCTTAATACCAAATTTCAAGTTTCTAGGACCCTTTAGGTTTTTGGAAATCGGCAATTTGTATGGAAATAGATTTTTTTAACGACTATCTTTTGATTGCGTTCACTTAAAGGTTGATTTTTTCACGGCTTCAAGGGACCGCAGGCTTGAGTATTTGATATTAATTTCAGCATGCTACCTCCACGCGTTCCAAAGAAAAAGGGTCTTGACAGACAGACAGACAGACGGACAACAAAGTGATCCTATAAGGGCTCCGTTTTTCCTTTTGAGGTACGGAACCCTAAAAACTGCATCGAAATGGGTCAGTCCGTGTGGGAGCTTTGATGCCACAGACAGATACACAGGTCAAATTTATAACACCCCTCTTTTTCGTCGGGGGTTAAAAACATAGCCCAATAACGTTGATTTTGAATAGAATAGAATAGAATAGAAAATGTTTATTGATTAACTGTGTACAAAGATGTTAATAATACATAATTAGATCCAACAGCTTATCCATCACGGACGTACAATATTAAAAAAACTTATAAAATAAACTTAATACATGCATCAATTAGTTAAGATACTTTAGTATAAATTTCGTTCATATTATAGAAGGCTTTATTAATTAGCCAACGTTTTAGGGTAGTTTTAAATTATTTACCATCAAGTGACTTTATTTCAACAGGTAAGTTATTAAAGGCTCGCATAGAAGCGATGAAGGCTTCTTTACACAAATAAGTTTATTGTAGACCTTAGGAATATGATAATCGTACTCGTATCTATACTGATGATGACTTTTTAGTGAAATACTCTCCATTTTGCTTTATAGAGACAAAGTTCAAGTATGTAAATTCCAGTTAGTGTTAAGAACTCGTTATCCCTGAAAGTGTTTCTGAGTGAATACCGAGAATGCAGGTGGTACATTGTGCGTAAGCATCTTATCCTTTTGGTGTTTGTGTGTTTTGTACTTCTTTTGGATTTCGAGTTAAATATATACTATGAACGAAAATGTTCTTCAGCCCCTTATGTCATATTCATATAACTACACGATAAGGGCGGGCCTGTTTTTCAAATCGAATATTTCTCAGCAATGTCAAATTGGCATCGTGTGTGACATAGGTGGCTGTCTGACGTGAGTGTACCTATCTACGGGTCTACCTAGCCTTGAATTGGAAGCTGGCGGATTTAAACGGAAATGAATAATTCTTAAGTCCTTGGTCTCTGCCTACCATCAGGGAAACAGGCGTGACTCTATGTATGTACCTATTGTACCTACCTATGTAACAATTCTTAATTTCGTTTTTGTACACATGCTCTATTGTGTGTAACCTCCAGTTCGTGAAGTATAAATGGTATTAACTTATTTCATGTCTATGAGCACGTCTCGTCACAAACTTATCTAATTAGTCACACCTTCTAAGCCGATTATAACGTGTGTATTGCGGTCGTAATGTGTTTTTAACGAAGTCTATTTTTTTACCGTATTTTTACTTCCATGGATGCTCATTGCGAAACTTAAGTGGCAGTGGGCGGGGCATATAGCTCGCAGAACTGATGGCCGATGGGGTCAGAAGATTCTCGAATAGCGTCCAAGGACCGGGAGACGAGCTGTCGGTAGGTCTCCAACAAGATGGAGCGACGACCTGGTAAAGATCGCGGGACCGCGGTGGATGCGGAAAGCACAAGCCCGGTATGAGTGGAGAGCCTTGGGGGAGGCCGCCGTCCAGCAGTGGACGTCTTTCGGCTGTCATGATGATGATGGATGACCTTTGGTGTTATGAATGTCCTTTGGACTAATGAATAGCCTTAGAAAATATATGAAGCACATGATACGTGCCTATAAAATTTGAGGGTTGCCCTCGATTTCCCTGGCATCCCATCATCAGATCATGACTTGGTGACAATGGGACCAACTCAGGAGTATACCCTTTCGAATAAAAAAAGAATTTTGAAAATCGGTCTACAATTGACGGAGTAATCGATGTACATACATAAAAAAAAACATACAGTGGAACGTAGAACCTCCTCCTTTTTTGAAGTCGGTTAAAAATAAACTAAAACGTGTCAAAAATTTTCAAAATTTTATAACTGTCTGTGCAATCGTACAACCTATTCAGTTTATTTTCCAGCCTCTAAAACTTCCCCCTTTCCCAGTAATTTTCAAAACATAAATATGAAATTCCAATCTCGGCTCCTTGGCAATGCCATTCATGCACCGTTTGCATTCCTATTGGCCTTCAATGAATGAAGTAGTGGTCTATTTTTAGCCGGGGCCCGGATTAAGTTGAATGGGACACCCCCTCCCCCCTTGCTTGGGAAATAGGCCAGTGTGTCAGCGGTGACGTCTCAACGCTATGACGTCACGGACGCATCCCAGGTGAAGCAGGAAGTGGGCCAGGATGGAAACACTCCGGACAGCGGGAACAGAGTCCCTTTGTCTTGTTTAATTCTGGTGGAATATTAAGGGTCGTCTTGTATCCGTGACCGAGTTGAGATAGAATTGAGAATAGGAGCAACACGATGGTCCTTAAAGCGTCGGTTTGCGGGGGTATTACAAAAGGTCTTAAGGGTAACTAAATATTAGGACTAGGAGGTCAGGAGGTTGGTTTGGTATAACGTCGATTGCAATTTTATTTTACGAGTTCAAGGCGAATAGGACTAATTAACGAAGAATAAAAACGTTTTATAAAATTAATTACCTAAAACGACTTAAATTTGTTCTTACCTTTGTATAGACAGAATGCCATTGTGATTGCTGCTAATTGAATCGGCTCACTTCAAAAAGTTTAAACTACCTATACCGGTTACCTGGTAGAGATAAGGCCGCCCATTGCTACCTTGTGTTACCGTTGTACCTTTTTTCTGTTTTGTTTGCTATGTAGTGTTCAATAAAGAGTTTTTGTATTGTATTTGTTTAGGTGTCTCTATAACAAAAGCATGACTTAGCAAAGGTTACGAGTATGTTTGTACGGTCGGTTACAATCGCGATAAGTGTGCTGCAGTGGCGGTCCGAGGGGGTGGGGGGTCACGGCCACGGGAAACACGACCCCCCCTAAAATCATACTCGCCCATAAAAAAATACTGTGCCCCCGCCTCCCTCCGAAATTTTGACTGCACCGCGCTTGGAGTGCTGAGTGCTCCCAGGAATTCATGTCATTCATCTTCCTTGTTCATACCATGCCCCAGTTTGCCATGATATACGCTGAAGTGAGCTTTCCTCACTAGCTCTCCTAGTTGACGACAGTGCATCAAGTATGCGGCTCATTTTGAAGTTCCATCGGGGAAAGCACGATCGGCTTCTTCGTGATAATAGTTGCACACAAAAGATTATGTCTAGTACTTTGAGCCTCCATTGTTCCTCGTCTTGGCTTAAACTCTAGATTCGAGGGTCTAGCACTTTTCGCGTATGGGCTGGTCAGCTAAGAAAAGCAAGCCGAGTAAAGAAAGAAAACGAACCTCGTCTGCCAAGTCCCCTGAAGATAATAGACTTCTATGTTCACGTAAGATAACAGACTAGCTGTTAAAGTTAACACGTGAATCTTTTGGTCATTGATACATGATCTTAAGGGTCACATATACGGTACGATCCGCTGCTTCAGACTGATCGAAAGTGTAATTTGTGGAACGACATTGACAGCACTTTCGATCAGTTTGAAGCAACGGATCGTAACGACCGATCGTACCGTATATAGAGTCGTTTAGGTTCATGATTTCATAGATGGTCAGTAATGCGTACAGTAAGTGCTTTGCCGACTATCCATTCGGCCATTCTCCTGAATCGAAACACGCACAATCAAAATAAACACGAGCTAACTAGAACAAAAGGTCCTTGGACAAACAAACAGACTGCACGTGAGGTTGTTTGTGTTGTTCTGTCTCCATTATACATTATTATTCTATTATTGTTTTAATTGTGAATTGAAGGACAGGTGTTAAATACCCATGGAGTTGGCCCACGTTTCGGTGTATTGTTTGTTACACAATACTACTATTACACTTATTTTATAATGAAGCGATATACCTACTAAGTTTAAGATATTTGAGAAACAATTATTCTGTAAGTAAAACTAGAGAATCAAAATATCCTTTTAGCGAGTATACTTACTATGTCTTTATGTATGTCGGCAGAACATGGACCAACCACCCTCTGGACACCAAATGTCAGGGCGAACGTTTCTGAAACGCATATGCTCATTTGCACCTATAAATCTTTCTAGCCTCGAATCGCGGCTCACGTTCGACCGGATGACAAGCGAGATGACAAGCTATGAACCAATCACGACGCATTCCCCCGGCCCGCTCACCGCGGCTTTTTTCGTAATGACTTTCCAAGTAAATTATAAAAGATGCGGTGTCCCAGAGGGTGGTTGGTCCGTGCGGCAGAAACAGCTGAGAAAGTACAGTTGGTGAGCAATTAGAGTAGGATTCGGGTTTTGGAAATAATTCGGTTGTCAATGGCGCTTCTTATGTCAAAGAAAGAGATGTCTAATCTGAATCATAAACGCTCGCTCCCGGACTGTAGAACAGGTTAAAAAAACCAATCGAAAAAATCCGGGGACTTCATTAGTACTGCAAAATCCTGAAGACATCTGCGGTATTGAAAACGTAAGCTTTTGCGATCTTATACCTAAAGCAAGGCAGAAAAGTTCCGTCGAAAATGTTGAAATGCCTCTCTATATGAAGCTCTGTCAATGCTGACACAGAAAAACTAGAGTACAAAGAAACCAGGGCACTAACAGCAACCGGTAAAGAGGGCGCAGATGAGATGCTTGTCAAAGAGCGCATTCAACATCCATAGATTATAAGAGAGTGTATTAAGGTGTAGTGCAACTCCTAAAGTCGCGGTAACATCTTAAAACATTTCAGCTTTAACCTTAGGGCTTGTGTTCTTTGTAATTTTTAGTGAAATGATTTGTTTTGTAACAATGTTAAACATTATAACGTAAGAATTTTCCTATCAGAAAAAACATATCATAATCTGCCAGACATGAGAAGTAGTTTACTTTTCCTCAAATCCCATTTTAACAATAGGAAAAGAGAAAAAAAGAAAAGAAGAGAAGTAAAAGAAAGAAAGAGAAGAGAGAAGAAGAGAGAAAAAGAGAAAAAAATCTGAAGTCACCCCTATTTTTCCGCTTGTATCCATGCTACTGCTGCATTTATTATTACCCAAAAAACATTCAATTTTATAAACTTCCACACAAAATAATAAACATTCAACAAATTTTCATAGTAAGACATGTGAGAGGCAGGGGGTTGATATAAAATTTATGGGGGGTCCTACTGTGCATCTGTAGTTTGTGACTGGGGTCCTATAGGTGGACAACTAAGCTGTCCTCGCCCGAGCGGTTCAGGGGCTGCGGGTAAGACGACAAAGGGGATGAAGGCAGAAGCAGGCGACAAGAGGTAAAGACTGAAGCATGAAGGTGAAGGTGCATGTGGCGTTTATTTAAAAAAATGAATTGAGAGAGTTTGAACAATCAGAAACAGAGTTGCTATAAATGCCGGATTAGAGGCCATACCTATTTATAAGTTTTGATATTCTTAGTGCCTGAAGCATGGTACTCACTGTAGCTGTGGATGGGCACAATTTGAGTGGCACCTTTCAATCTGCAGGCGCAAATTGTGACACACTATTATTACAGTTTGAATTCAAACAAAAATACTGCAGTGTCATTTCGTCATCAACATTAATAAGAGACAACCATTGAGACAACTATATATTTGAGTCGGCTAAACATACAAACTGTTCGAGTGAACATGTGTACAGTAGACACTTAAACACAGAGGAAATCAGACAAACTTTGTGTTGATTCATGTGCTAGCAGATGGGGAGGTGCTGCATGAAAACTTACATTGGTTGCATAGACATAGCTATCTTACACATGTGGCCGCGGGTGAGCAAACTAATTATTTTTAGCTCATAGATAGATCTCCAGAATGTAACACCTGATTCAATCAATTGTTTAAAACCCCTGAAAGTTATGAAACACTATTAGTTAAATGAACTATCGTTATTATGCCAACAACATTATTAACAATTTACTTATTATGGATTTATTATGAATGTTTTGTAACATGCAGTATTCAAGGTCATTCTTCGGTTATCTACAAATTAAGTAAGTACTGCAGTAAAATAATTACAGGTATTTGTATATTTATTACTTAGAGCACACTCCTGCAAAGCAATTCAATGTGTGTGAAGTTCCCAATCCACTGGGCCCGCGTGGGAACTATAGCCTATGCCCTCTCATTATGAGAGGCCTGTGCCCAGTCCAGCAGTGGGACTTAAAAAAGGCTGGTGATGATGATGACTTATAGCAAACGTATTTGTCTATGATATATGTTACAAAGTGGATCAATTTAAAATTTGACATATGTGTAATGATCTATTCTCCAGTCATAAATAGTGAAACACAGTTTTAAAGACAAACATCAGGCAAAAGGTGAGCACAAATTTCTGATGTGAAAGTCAACATCAAAATCAGAATAAATATTATTTATTCTAATTCACTCAACTCTTCCTTTTCCAATAAGAATCTTGATATTCCCCCCGTTTCGAAAAACGTACAAACCTAGGATCAAAGTGATGAATATTCATGCCAAATTTTGGACAGGATTTTAAATATATTCGGTTTAGTTTTAACTTTCTCACATAACATAACAAGATTACACGGGTACTCACTACTACGGCAGTTGACATTGGCCTTCAGCAGTAACAATCAATACAACATGCGCTACAATACGCAAGGCAAACACGAGAAATACTCACATAATGCAACAGGACAGCTGAAGAAACTAGGACCAGCACTAAGAAACTATTTGAAGGGACACGAGCACAGGCGTTGAATACTACAAATATTAGAGAAAAACTACTCGAAAGGAGCGACGAAAATTATCGGCCGCCCATTATGTTACTGTCATTTTAAATTTCTTCTTGCCAGGTGGGAAAACACCGGTGCTTTCGTTTAGAAATGACAGAAATCACTTTCATTTTCAGTATTGACGGAATAATAACGATGTTTTTACAAACCAAAACATAAGTCTGCATTACTGTTTATAGTGAATTTATTCAATTAATAGTAATTTGATCTCGTTCTGAATGATACGGCTTCGATACGGCTTATTGCACTATCAGCGGCATCTATGTTTTTCTCAATGAACTAGAAACTCCAGCCTAGTTCAACAAAAATTCGTTGTGGCAACTTTACTATGCTTAATAATTTACTTACGGTACTGTAAGTTCTACAAATATAGCATAGATGGCGCTAAACACAACGTTGCTATAGCTTTTCTTTCAGGGGAAAATCATCAAACATGAGCTCGTTCAGTTCGTTTTTATTCAGCGTGCACCACAAGTCTTACTGGTACGAATCGGTATTTGGCTGATATGTTAAAAAAGTTATTCATCCTGTAGACGTCGTAGCGTCTGTTGCAGAAGTTGTCGTATTGTTCGTACGCCATTTTGGTCCCAAGGAAGGACACGGCGAAGACGCTGACGAGTAGCAGAGCGCAGATGGCCGGGCACAAGATGGCGCCAAGCTTGTTGGCGCGATTTGAAGTCACTGACCCTATCTCAGAGTCCGTGGCTGCAACGCTCCTTGTTGAATTTTTCGTCATTGCTGAAAATGAACAAAATATTTATTTCAGCCATCTTACAATGTGGACCACGTGGCTACTCCCCACTGTTCGTTGCTGAAGACGCCGTACTTCCAAATTTATATTAAATTCGACGCACATTTGCACCTGAAATGCTGAAAGTTTCGGTGCAAAAGGTTTTCTGTGCCTACTGGACAAAACCAATACCTAGGTAAGTACATAAGTAGCTAGGAATCTACTAGTACCTACCTATATATGGGTTTACTGGTTACCCATAAGGCCACGGGGAAACAACCGAATTACAAGTATTACAACCAAACAAAGCCAAAACTTACAGGAATATGATATTTTGAAAAAGTCAAAAAAGATCAATTAAAATTTGCTATGCAGGTAGTACAATGTTGGTCCAATTGAAGAACGAATAATTTAACAAGGGATGAATTGGTACTGCTTTAAGAAGGTCTTATTATTGACTTACTTGACTTAATACTAAATATTTTCCCTAAACAATTTAGCAGGAATGATTACGCATTTTCAACACCAAACATAAAATTCTGATTGTTCGAACTGACGGAACTGACATCAACGTCAGCTGAAATTACAGAAACTTCTTTGGAAAAGAAGGCAAGGTGGAATACAAATAGATAGATAGGTATACATATGTATGATTTTTTTTTTCTTTAGCTGAAAAACTGGCACGATATTTATCTGATTACTTATAATTTTCTTTGGACGTTGAGCTGTCACTTGTCAAAGTGCGTAAGAATAATAAATAGCACAGCACAGATTGAGTACAAGATTAATAGCGCTAGAAATAAAATACCAGATGAAGTTGCTCTTCTATTCAGTGGTGTACTGCTGCCTGGTCTTGGGTCTGTTCTTCTCCTTCCTGTACCTGATGACGGTGGTAGACCCAGGGTTGGTGGAGCTGGGCGATCGCGCCGCAGCCATGATTCGTACTGACCGTGGCGAGACGGTGCCGCCTGGTGATACCTTACTGGTAAAGCTAAGTCTTTATAACCAACTAGCTCATGCCTCGTGACTTTGCCCCCGTGAAATATTTCAAAATGGGCTAGTTCCCTATCGCTTGGGAATTTCGAAAAATCCCTTCTTAATGCACCTCTAGGATATTCAAGGTATATGTTTGCCAAATTTCAAGCCTCTAGGCGTCCAGTAGTTTAGGCTGTGCGTTGTCTGTCAGTCAGTCAGTCAGTCACGGTAATGTTTTATAGGTATAGATAGATAGGTACGTAGCGTAGGACAGGCTCCGTTCTTGTTGCCAATTTTGTGGAACAAAGTAAATTATTGCCAGTAATATATGCCGACGACCGCGTGCACTGCTCACCGCCAATTGCCGTGGTATCAAAACCTATAGGGTACTTCCAGTTATCCTTTAAGCTTGAAATTTTGGCACGATGCGAAGGTAGCGCAACCCATGAAATAAGTCTGTATTATGTCAATATCCTATATGTATAAACTGACCTCACACTGCATACATTTTACTTAGGAGCAGGGCTTTGCTAACACTGGACTTCAACATTCGGGAAAAGCGGAAATAAATCTCCTAGAAACGTACAATGACAATGCAAAGAAAAATCCGTTAAGCAGCTGGATTTTAAATCTCCTAGACTCGTTTCTCGGCTCGCGCTTGGTCGGTGGTTACATATTTAATTTTATATTCAGCGTACGGAGATATTGCTACGTAGTGAGTACGTACCTCCTTTATTGTTCCAGGCGTCTGCAGACTACATGGACATGGAAACATTGAAGAACAAGACGCAAAACTATACGTTACAATGAAATGTTTGTTATTATAATATGTAGGCATTAAAGTAAGGAATACCTGCTAAGATAAAAACTTTCGTACTTATATTATTTCTGCGGTAATACCTAAGTTTTCTTTTTAACCCCCGACCCAAAAAGAGGGGTTACAAGTTTGACCGCTATGTGTCTCTATGTGTCTGTGTGTCTGACTGTCTGCTTGGGGCACCGTAGCTCAAAAACGGTTGAACCGTTTTTAATTTGTCCAGTTAAAATCAAAAAGGTTAAAAAAAAAAATTGGGCCTGATCCTTTAATTAGGAACTATGTCAGCTTTTGCGCAGTCGGGTGCCATATTACCTACGGCGGACCTACAAATATAAAAGACTGCAGAGGGGGATTATGTCTGCCACGGGAGCGAAGTTGCGGGCGAAAGCTAGTAAACCTGTAACTTAGGTATACTTACTCCTTACTCGTATCTTCTTTACTTAAAAGCAAAGAGAATACTTGTCGAACATGTCACGACATCATGACATTACTTACATCTTTTTGACTTCGACGTTTTACACGTATTTATATTTTATAATTTTGTATACTTCTTTTTTACACATTTGTATGAAAACTACTGGTCTTGGCATAGTCTTCAATAACGGTAGCAGGGCATCAAGACATTAACTCCGTCATTCCCATGGCCAAGCCGTCTGCCTCCACATTTGTTGTGATCTATTCAGTTGTACTGCTGATTCTTTTCGTGACCTTCTCTGTGCTGATGAGTAAGGTGAACCCTGATCGTATATTCTTCGAAGACGAGGTATCTACTGATCCACCGGTTGGGCCTGATGCAGAAACTACAGGAGGAGATGAGGTCCCTATTGCTCCTACGACAGCCAAACGACTACTGCATTACGCTCGACGCTCGAGTGACAACGTGAATTGCTTGAGTTTACTTAACTTTACTACAGTAAGTCCTCAGTACACGATCCGTTACTTTCACATCGTATTTGACAAGTTTTGTATTGTAAACGGTCTAAATCAACTTTAATGATAAAGAACTAGTACCTCAATTCAATAAAGTATTGTCTGTGAATTGTGAAACAGCTTAATTCGTTTAGAAGATTCGAGGTTGACAAAGCCAATGAACACAGTCAATAAGTTTACAATTTATGGAGCTCATACTTATTAAGCTACCTTAATTGATGACTGTGCTTAACGATGGGTTTATTTTTCAGGATAATTTCACATACCATGTGAAAGGCAATAACACAGGTGACGCGCCACCAAAAGAAACCATAGGTAAAGAACGTAGATCTCTCAAAGATCCATCGAGCGTATTAGATCATTTAGGAATAGTAGTATTGGAAGTCGTGGACGAAGAAAGTCAGCCTCGGATTGAAATCATGTTTCATCCTAAACGTTCATTAATAAGGAAAACAAAGAGCGGTAAAGCGAGTAACAATAGAAAGTCTTTCAATGCACATAGAAAAGCCAAAACTCGCAAAGGGCTGGTAACTGAATTAACAGCCAATTCTGTAATAAAAATCATGCCAGATAACACAATTGTGCTTGAAAGTAGTAATAGTTTGGTATCGGAAGAAAACGCTCCGGCAAATTCAAACGCTGATGTGCCAAGCACAGTTGTAGAAACGGTTTTGTTGCCCACTGAAACTTCAGATGTCATCAAGACTACATTAGACTCTGCGATTTCTGCAGTCATCGATAAAAGCCCAAGAAAGGTCACGGGTTTCAAAGCTGGTGTTACATTAGAAATAACAGATGAGAAACAGTTTGAAGATACTGAAACGATTGAAACTACAACAGATGACACATTTGAACGACCGACTAACATCGACGATGTGTTTGAGTCAATAAATTTTAAATCTTCTGAAATCAATAATTTATCTGAAACTATTGGTTCCAATGCATTTGGAAGTAATAGTTCAATTACTACAACTTACGGTTATAAATTAGACACCATTGATGTGTCTGAAAATTATAATAATACTGAAACTATTGATATAGATAATTTTGATGTCAACGATATAATTACGACAGAATATATTACAGTTTTATACAATAGGAGTTCAACTCAAATAACGGGTAGTAAACAAACTCTCGATGACAACTATGCCACTGAGATGGTTGATAATTTTTTTGAAGCTAGTAATTCAAATAATACTACAGCAGAAATAAACGTTAAAAACGTTGACGTCAATGATGCTACAGATTTTGAAATAAATAATACAATACATCCTTTAGCAGACGCTGACATTACTCAAGTAAATGATACAATTACATTCGAAACCACAGAAGAAAGTGTTACTTCTGATGCCAAGGACACATCGGCAATGCTAGACAGTAAAACTTTTGATACCCATGGCAGATTTAATACACCAAATGCAACTTTTGAAATCAGAGATATCATCAAAACAGCCACAAATGCTAAGATATTCATAGTTGAAACTTCAGAAAACACCGATTTCACGCTTCAAAATATGGAAACCACGACAAATGCACTCGAATCTACAACAGTTAATATGAAAAACTCGCTTGAAGTAATATCTTTAATCGATAATGCTGTTAATGCAGTGGGAAATACCGACGATAATCCTACAACAGATTGGCACGTCACAACTAAATCTATACCGAATAGTCTTAAAGGTTATTTTGCCACTGACACCATTTTTAATGACAAGTAGAAAGATACAGACAAGCACAAGGGTTTAAAGTACACGAAGACAACTTTGTATGTGGGAACAAACTCAAATGATAGGTCTTGAGTGTTTTACCCCAATCCTAACGTTGTCAGTCAAATCAGTAACTCACATAAACTCGAATACCCTCTCGCTTTTCAGTTACATAATGTAGGTAGCCAGAAGTATCGTAAATGGTCTTGATCATTGATGAACCAGACTCTGCCTAACTAAAATGTTTGCTAGTTAGGAAGTAAACAAGTGCATGCATTGAGTGGTAGGCGTTCAAAGTTAGGCGATTCACATACGGGCATGCGTTGCAGTGTGTGAATCGCTTTAACTGAGAGGGAGAAAGATCACAGAAGCCGATCAAGATGTGTGCGTGTGATCAATGATCATCTCTTACGTCATTTTCTACGCCTATTTATGATGATGCGCGATCACCTAAAGGTGCTTTATGAAGGAAGAAAGGCTCTAAATACACTTGATAATCCTACGGATCCATTATTGCAGCAATTACATTCATGTCAGCTGAAAGTCGTCCACTGCTGGACGGCGGCCTCCCCCAAGGCTCTACTCAAACCGGGCTTTTGCTTTCCGCATCAAAATCAAATCAAATCATTTATTGTCCGAAAGTGAGTGATTATATAAATGGTAACAATAATAGTAAAAAAGTTCGTCACAATCAGCCACTGTATGGCGCACAACATTCGGTAGGTACGCTCATCACATATCATTGAATCTTTAAAATGTCAAACAAAAAAAAAAGAATTAAAAAATAAAATCATAATTAAGATTTAGAATAATAATAATAGAAAATGTCAATGTCATGCCATGAAAGTGCGGATGCATCCACCGCGATCCCACGATCTTTACCAGTGCCCTAAGCACGACTTGTCGAATCCTGCGTTACGTTACGGTTATCGTATCGAGATCGAGAAATCTCATACAAAATTTTAGTTCCAAATACGCTCACGGGCGGGCGCTGTTCCAAACGTCATACAAACTCGTTATAGTTTACTATTCGAGTTTACGTGACGCAGGATTCGACAAGTCGTGCTTAGGGCACTGGTCGTCGCTCCATCTTGTTGGAGGCCTACCGACAGCTCGTCTCCCGGTCCGTGAACTCCATTCGAGAACCTTCTGACCCCATCGGCCATCAGTCCTGCAGCAATGCAATTAGATACATAGTAGAAACCTGGTTGTTATCTACAATAACAAATATGGGTATAATATAAATTAAATGACACAAATTATTGATTTCTTGCGAGTCGAAGCTAACAAATAAGCACATGTACGTGATGAATAAAAGATCAGTGCCGATTTAAAAGGTATTTTTATTTCTAATCAGGTTTACGATAAAATTGTACACCTGGCAGCTGAAGTTGTTGGATATGATCAATAGAAGGGGTCAAAAGAGACTAGTTGCTCTAGTGTAATTTTTGACACATGGAAAGGTCTCTATCGCGTTCGTGTTAACGTCTCAACGTGAAACTACCTACAGCAGCCTCATTATTTTACAGGAACGCGACATTGTATAGCCATTGTATTGGCAGTCCTCTTGGTTTTATCGTCCTTGCTACTATCATTATTATTTATAATTAAAGAAATGTCTGAGTGACATGAAAAAGGCATTACCGCAGCGTGATTTTTCTGGGTTGCCAATTAACAGCAATTAGCAGAGTTATCGTCGGACGATTATATTTTAAAGGTATCTCTATCAGACATCGGCCGTCTTCTTGACTTCTTTGTCAATGGTACAACAAAAATGTTAAACAAACTCTTATTAAGTATTGTTTTATTGGCACTAGCTAGTGAGTGTCACATAACGTAACGCTACTCTACTAGTAAATTTCCTGAGCTACCAGCCATTTTGCAAAACGTCGCAAGGTTGTCGTGCACTTTTTCACTAGAACCACAAATCACTGTCCTTGTATATCCTTTTGTTTGAATGAATACAACTTTCAAGAGTCGAGTGTTGATTGAGAATGTGCCGACAGAGATATAATAACGTAATTAACCCCTTGGGCACCGGCACGTGTACAAATTGGCCGTCTGTGAATGCCAGTAAGAGCCCTAAAAATAATTAATTACCTACTTTAAAAATTGTGTTTATTTGTAATTTTGTATGTAGGGAATAATTTATGGAACTACAGAACCGATTTAAAAAATATTTTACTAATAGAAAGCAGTAGGCCGATCATGAGGTTTCAAATCCTGCGTAACGTTACGTTATCGTATCGAAATCGAGAAACCTCATACTTAATTTTAAGCTAAGTACGCTCACGGGCGGGCGCTGTTTCAAACGTGATACAATTTTCTCCATAACGTTACGCAGGATTTGAAAACTGGTGCTCGACGTTCACTATTACTGATTAGCAAAGACTTCTTATTCGTGTAGACGGAAAGAGCCTAGTGGTTTGACCTATGGCCTCTTAAGCAGAGCGTCGTGGGTTCGAGACCCCAGCTCGCGCCTCTGAGTTTTTCGGCATTTATGTGAGAAATTACAAGGAAATTGCGTTTGTAATTTGTCATGAGCTTTTCGGTGTTGGATCCGCACTGGGCCCGCGTGGGAATAGCCCAAGCCCTCTCATTGTTAGAAATCTGGTGATGATGATGACTTCTTATCCAAAGCAACATTCCCGCAGTACGTAGGTATACGAGTTAAGGTGACGGCTAACAATAATATTTTATATTTAAGCTGTAGAGAAAGACTTTAATACTTAGTGAGATTTCCTAGAGACCCCCAGAGTCTTGAAATTTGGCAGACAATGGGGGAAGTTCCTTTCTTAACGCCGGGCAGCACCTAGCGACGGACAGATGGTCTTATTAGAGCTAATACTGAAGTTCGATTGATTAAAAGTAATGGTGAACGGGGTGCGGGGAACGCAACGTGACATGAGTGGTACTTCGTACTTAGCTCTGATAAGACCACTTAGCACTGATAAGACCACTGTCCGTTGCAAGGTCTCGTCCGGCGCTAAGGGACTTCCCCCTAAACCTATAATTGCCATTGATAAGGGTAAGAAGTGCAACAAGAAAGGATTTTGCCAATTTTTCCACAGGATAGGGAACTAGGCTAAGTAAGTACTTTTTCTATTTCACATACAAACGGATCACTCAGCACTCACTCACTCAGTCGACTGTCGACTTATAGATACGAGTACGTGAGTGATCAGTTTATTTTACTATGATTGATTCTAGTAGTAGTTTCATGTAAATAGTAAAAAAATACTTTTTTTTCGTCGTCCCACGCTGGTAATTTTTAAATTAGTTATCGATAAAGTTTCGACCAGACAGCCTAGTTCCACTATCTGCCAGTTAGCTATTTATCTAGCGGTCGTTTACCAATCGCATGTACCAGGCTCGCAGAACAGAAAGGCTGTTGCAACTGGGCAGCGAACCGAGAGAGCGGTTCCCACGTGTGCACCCGCCTGCCTTGAACGACCTTGCCGGTACCTACAGCGCGTGCGCTAGATAACAGCGACCGTTTTAGCAATTTTAGTATGAGGACCCGAATCATGGATTATGGATCGCTACCGCCATCTTACTGTCTAATCCTGTCGCTGAGCAGCAGTGCTGGCACTGTTGTGTTCCGATGTGAAGAGTAAGCCGGTGTAAATACGGGCACAAGAGGCAATTCATCTTAGCTCTCTATGTTGGCAACGCATCTGCAAACCCTCTAGATTGCGGGTTTGTATGGACAGTGACGATCATTTACCATCAGGTAACCCACTCGTTTGCCTTCCTTGTCGTATAAAAAAGGGGCTGATTGACATAAAAAGTGGCCAAGTGCGAGTCGGTTTTGTGCACTGTCAAGAAACCTTAGTGACAAATTTTATGGTTTTTTTTTTTCAAAATTTCAAGCTGATGCGTAAATACACAGAAAACGAGAAAAAAAAATTCTCTAATTGAGGTTCGAACTCAACATACAATGACAATGCAAAGAAAAATTCGTTAAGCAGCTGGACTTGAACCAGCAACCTCGGTAATCCGTACCACGCTCCACCAATTAAGCTATACTTAACGTTGGTGTACCTAACGAATTTTTCAATGCCTTGTGTCATATTTTAAAAAAATAATCAATAAATCGATTATTTTCATTGGTTCGAACTCAAACCAAAAAAAAAATTCGAACGGGAATGAACGGGGATGAACGTAAAAAAACACGAAGTTGGTTTTTTTTTAAATCTTCATTTATTTAGGTTACCTTTACCATAGCTACCTTGTATTTTCTTTGTGCCTTATTTCTTGTTTTGCCTGTTATGTGGTGTTCAATAAAGAGTTATTGTATTGTATTGTACTGTATTGTTAAATTTCATGATTAAGCTTTAGGAAAGGAAGTACGCCATAGGTGTTGATTTACTTTTAGGGCAGTTGGACAGGACAACGAAGTGATAATAAGGGTTCAATTTTTTTCCTTTTGAGGTACGAAACCCTAGAGAAGCTTTTTTCTTTTTTACTTAACGTTACCAGAAATTAAATAGCACTTACATCAAGGATCATGAAAAGTTAACGGATTGACAAAGCCCATACTTTGAATCGTTCTTATTTACATTCAGCGCCATCTACCTTGCTTGAGTGACACATTAGAACCGCTGTTTTGTATTTGACCCGCTGGCTACGACCTTGCCGCCATCTAGAAATTGCCTGAATTTTAATATAACTGCGGGGAACGATTCGAAGTATGGGCTTTGACACTCCGTATACTATCCTTCTTGGTTACATACATAACGCGGCTCATTGGTCCTAAGTCACTTCATTAATGTGGTGCTGATGCTGACCAATCTTAGCTGCACCAAATATTAATTTTTAATACAGTTGCTCAAAAAGTGGTAGTGGTACTCTTTGTGGATACCTACCTATCGTGCGGAAAGTTGGATTTTTCGCACTAGTACTTTTTACTTTTCCGAGGTGCCGAAGGAGTAAAGCTGTGGACACCGGCGGGTGATGATGGGGAAGCTCGCGCATTGCTCACCACCTTCGCTTTCATTGTAATAAAAACGTCGTTTGATACATGTGTCATTTTCACCCGTCCCGACGCTTGAGCCTTGGACCTCGGGACTAGTGCAAAAAGACATACTTTCCACACCTAGCTATATTATATCAAAAAGTACTAGGTATACTCATACGAAGGTGAATAAACGCTTTTACGTAAGTACTTAAGCTTATACATATATTTGCTTTTGATCCTGTTGTTGTTTTTGGAAAGCAAATAAGATTGTATCTCGGATTCTCCGAAGATGGACGAAAAGCTCGTTTGGTACGAGAAAAGTAAATTTCTTCTATTTTGATTCCAATACAAGTTTTCCTCCTTTTTTGTAGGTAGCTTTTATTACATCTCCTTAAAATAACCTCATCATTTGTAAATCCTATCTTAGAAATGTACTTATAGAGGCTTTGACTTAAAATAATTACCTACTTTGCTCACCCGCGGCAACACGCGAAAAATAGTTACTTACGTCTGTGCGGCAAATGTATGTTTGGAAACACATCGGGTGTATGTATAAGCTCACTTGTAGCGACTGCAGTCAAGTATACATTGGACAAACCGGTCGAAGCTTCGATACTAGATTTAAGAAGCATGTTTCCTCATAATAATATCCAGAGAAATCAAACTTTGCCAAACATTTATTAGACACGAATCATTCGTCGTTAGACTCAGATTCACAATTAATATTAAATTTTTGTGATAATTGTTTGCGGCTCTCAGTTTTAAAAATGCACTCTAACTTACCGAACACATAGTACTGCAGGTATTAATGGTAATGGAAAATTACTGTCGTGACCCGGTTTCTTTGTTTTAATTTTTTTAACTAGCTCAGTTGGAAACGCATTATTGACTGATATTTTATTTTACGAACCAATTTTTGTGGAGGAAGACCTTGCGCGCTTCCCGGTATGCTAAGTATGCGAATTCTCGATTAAAGCAATCAAGAGTATATTTCGGCGCTCAGAGATATCATCTCCGGTTTCTGGGCCTTGGTTTTGATGTGCATAATATTGAAAGTTGCTTTTAACATCTTTGTAACTCAAGCGCTCAAGCTTAAAACAGGCTCCATTTTTTGGCCTTTGCACACCAGTCTATCTAGGCCCAAACATCTTGGTAGTGGTGGAGGTGATCTTATTTCATCTCAAGCCTATTTACGTCCCACTGTTGGGCACAGGTCTCTTCTCAGAATAAGAGAGGGCTATAATTACATAGTTCCCACGCGTTCCAGAATTTCACTTAATACAGATTATTGTCACCGGATTTAGACAAGTGTAGCTAAGCTAAATAATCAGATATCAACAAGTACCTACTCGAAAATGGATTCCAAGCTTAAAATAAATCACTAAATTGCCAAAAGTCGAAAGGTTCTTCACTTAGTAATTTACTGAATCAGGCGTTACTTTGCGGAGGTCATATTCATCAATTAAAAGACAAAAAATCTGACATAATTAGCGAACCTGCTCACAAAACTTCCTGAAAATCGGTTGAAAAATGCGACCTGTAGAGGAAAACAGCCGGACAGACGGCGGACAGACATTTTTAGAGTTTTTACCTCAAAAGGAAAAAACGGAACCCTTATAAGATCACTTTGTTGTCCGTCTGTCTGTCTGTCTGTCTGTCTGTCAAGACCCTTTTTCTCTGAAACGCGTGGAGGTAGCATGCTGAAATTAATATCAAATACTCAAGCCTGCGGTCCCTTAAAGCCGGGAAAAAATCAACCTTCTAAGTCAACGCAATCAAAAGATACAGTCATTAAAAAAACCATTTCCATACTAATTGCCGATTTTAAAAAACCTAATGGGTACTTACTTCCAGATACATAGCACAACCACTCGGAAAAGTCTCAAAATCTTAAAAATTTATGTCTGTCTGTAGATTTCACAGACCAATATAAGTTGACCCCACACTGTGTACATTTTGCTTAGGAGCAGTGCTCTGCTAACACTGGACTTCTTAAAACACTGGGGAAAAGCGTTAAAACCTTTCTACGGAACCCTCGTGCGAGAGTCCGACTCGCACTTGGCCGGTTTTTTTTATACGACGAGGAAGGAAAACAAGCAAGTGGGTCACCTGATGGTAAGTTATAACCACTGCCCATAGACACCCGCAACCCCGGAGGGTTTGCAGATGCGTTGCCAACCTAGAGAGCTAAGATGAAATGCCTCTTGTGCCCGTAATTACACCGGCTGTCTTACTCTCCACACCGGAACACAACAGTTCAAGCACTGCTGCTTAGCGGAAGGATTAGCGAGTAAGATGGTGGTAGCGATCCGAACGGACCTTGCACAAGGTCCTACAACCCGCAAAACGAAAGCACGAAACGAAGGTACGAAAGCATTGTTCTCGAATCTGTAACGGAGACGCTTCGATCACTTCGCGTGATGGCGATGACGAAGATACGCAGACGAAGTCGCGAGCAACAGCTATTCACACATAAAATAGCTTTGCAAGAAAACAGTGTTTCCTTATGCAAAATTGCATACCGAAATAATAAATTTAATTTGCATACAAACGTCTCAAGTCGTTAACAGAAGGTAATTCAGGCCAAAACTCAATACAGAACGTGTTTGTAATATGTATTTGCTAATACACGTTCTTACCGGCAGGTCGAATTTTTGACACGTTATTGTTTCCTTTCTGACAGCCATTGTTCTTAAAAACATGTTCTCTGCTTAAAAACATGTTCTCTGCTTAGTGTACCTTGTCGCTTTGAGATGAACTGACTCTGCCAAATTATATTGTACCAGCTTTTTCCGGCGACTTCATACGCGCATAAACCCCGCTTATTCTGATCCCGTGGGAATTTCAACAAATCCGTCTCTGGTGCTTGTCTACATCGTAAAGGCCTAAAGACCTCCATGTAAAATTTCAGCGTTCTAGGGCGAAGGGTTTCGGCTGTGCGTTGTCGGTCAGTCACTTAGTAACGGAAGGGTTTTATATAGGTAACCGTTTTAATTGACATAAGACATAATGAGAACGAGGTATTGCCCGCGATTACCATAAAGAATTTGACTAGCTCCCCATATTTCGACGCAGTTACATGCATCATGATCATGCATGACGATCGGGTCGGGACCTCGTCAAATCTATACGGTAATCGCTGTCAATATCCTGTTCGCATTATGTCTTGAGTTTTGTATAATTATATTATTGATTAAGTTGTCGAATTAGACAAAGTTCTTTAAGTTTCTTGTCCTTTAGGTGTCCGTTATCGCTTCCTGCTAGCCAAATGTTATCGAGATTAATATCTGGATATAAAGAAACTAATTATCGCTTGAATGCCTGGTTAAATAATATAGCGGTTTTTTTTCTCTCTCTTAATCTTTTAATGACAGAGTGAGGTTTCTTTGTGTAATTTGTCTGTGGTTACGTATTGTAAGAGCTAATGTAACTTGTTTTTAGAAAAAATGACTTTGTGCAAAGTTTCTTGCGGCGCATTCTTCTTGGCAATAATGATCTTTCCGAAAGCGCTGGTAGACTCAAAAAATTACGTGTAAAAGAGCATTCAACTGCCTATTTGCTGAATAAAAATTTTGATTTTTTTTTAATTTTTTGAATTTTTAGCAATCACAGATCAGCTAATTATTACGTTACTCTTATAATGATTGGGAAACGATTACAGTTACGAAATCGATGTAGTTAGGTATATACATTTATTCGAGACTTAGTCATTAGATACGCGACCGTATTCCACAAAAACTTTTTGTTCAGGGAGAGCCATCAGCTACTGTATTAGCTAATTGTTGCCGAGTCATCCGGGGAAGTCCCACCCTCTCGCAGAACATCGGCCTGAAGCAACAGCACCCCTGCTGCGTTTCGTTCGGTCAGTGTGAGTGCCGGGGGCCCGATCCCCCCCCCCTTTCCTCTATCCCTTTTCCTCCCTAAAGGCCGCCAACGGACTAGTGACTCTCTTGGGGTTGCTGGTTCTCAGGGGAGGCGGTGATCGCTTACCATCAGGTGACCCGCTTGCTTGTTTGCCTCCCCCTTTCAGTGTATAAAAAAACCAACAAGAGATAAACGAAATAAAAACCATTAATTTTCTCACCCGCGATCAATTGTGTAAAATAGCTACATCTAAGCGCCAAATAGAATAATTATGTTATCATGCAAGTTCTCCCCCTGCAATGCCACATGAATCAACTATGTCACACCAACCCAACTATCACCACCAGTACCACCACCACTACACTATATGCTGACGCGTTTCGTACTGACTACGAGCCCATTCTCAAAGCATCAAAACCACCGTTTAACGTGCTATCAGTTATTCAACTTAGTAGCATTAGCAGTTATTATTTGCACAGACGTAGCCGTCTTACACGTGTGGTCGCGGGTGAGCAGATAAATTATTTTTAGTTCATAAAAATATGAACCCATCTCGTCAAAGTAACGCCTGATTCAATTAATAAATGAAAGTCGGCATGCTGTCCCCAAAATGGAACAAAAAACACAACAATTCTCTATGAAATTAAAATTGGTAAGAATAATCAACGTTAACTAAAAATTGAGGGCTCGGCGTACCTACCTAGTCTAAACATATCGCTTTTCGCTAAGTGCGTCTCTGTTATCCCTGGTTCTATAAAAAGGGACAGATATATGAGACAAAGCGTAAAGTCGAGTGGCAACTTCTCGTGCTAGCCGTGAAGACTTAGTTTCTTTCAAACCTCCGAGGTTGACCGGTATTTGGTAATGAATTTCTTTCGCAGAATTTATTCGGATCAAATTAAAAAGTTTGTTCGGCAAAACGTTTTCTAGGCTTCTGTTTAGACGAAGTTTTTTGAGCCCAACGCTCGTTTAAATTAAGTACGTACTCATGAATGATTAATTGAGAACTAAAACAAAACAGCCACAAGTAAAACAGTGTTGAATTGAAACAAAAAACAGCACGGTTTTTCAGGAATCATAAAAAAATACATTTGTTCCGTTATAAGACAAGAGATGACGCTGTGTGCCTGTCTGTATATCCTACATCTTAATTTACGTAAGAAAGTGCCTTCTTATATTTCAGACGGCCGAATAGCCTAGTGGTTAGAGACCCTGACTATGAAGCTTGAGGTCCCGGGTTCAAATCCCGGTCGGGGCAGATGTTTGTATGATGAATATGAATGTTTGTTCTCGGGTCTTGGGTGTTTAATATGTATATAAGTATGTATTTATCTATATAAGTATGTTTATCCGTTGTCTGGTACCCATAGTACAGGCTTTGCCTAGTTTGGGACTAGGTCAATTGGTGTCAAATTGTCCCGTGATATTTATTATTATTTATTTATATTTAACCAACTACTGGAAAGAGAGAGTTACTGTTTAATTCGTCATTTAAATTAGACCCAACTCGTTCATAATAGACCCCATGTTGTTGTACTACCTGGTTATAGGTACCAGTGCCCCAAGCACGACTTGTCGAATCCTGCGTTACGTTACGGTTATCGTATAGAGATCGAGAAACCTCATACTAAATTTTAGTTCCAAATACGCTCACGGGCGGGCGCTGTTCCAAACGTCATACAAACTCGTCATAGTTTACTATTCGATTTTACGTGACGCAGGATTCGACAAGTCGTGCTTAGGGCACTGTTCTAAAACCGCCAACCGCAAACCCTTATCACAAAAATTTTATATTACGTATGAATCTGAGTCTATTCATTGTTTTTATGGTGGTGAATGTGTTGATTCGAGTGGCAGTGGAGGAGGAGGTGCTGCAAGAAAACATACATTTGTAGCATATACGTAGTAGTTATACAAGTGTGGAAAGCTTTGTTGTGTTAATAATGTTGACTTCCCCAAAGCAACCTTAATAACGGAAAGATTTTTCAATTGGGTTAATAACTAATAATGACAAAACAATAAATCTCGAATTGAAGCTTTCGAAAATACGCGTAAAAATCGAGGCCTCACTTCCTTATGGCCTCAGAAAAGCATGGCTAAAATCTTTTGGATTCCTCCCGAGCACCCTGTATATAGAGGGTCGAGCACGACTTGTCGAATCCTGCGTAACGTTACGGTTATCGTATAGAGATCGAGAAACCTCATACTAAATTTTAGTTCCAAATACGCTCACGGACGGGCGCTGTCCCAAACGTCATACAAACTCGACAACGTTTACTATTCGATTTTACGTGACGCAGGATTCGAAAAGTCGTGCTCGACCCACTGTATAGTACCCGACTTACCTTGTTAGACAAAGGGCTCGTTGGCGAGGAAAATTGAAAAAGTTCCTGCTCATTACGGCAATCACTTGGTATTCATGTATGCCATCGGTGGAGCGCGTTCTGCGCAACTCGGATCTTTTAATAGGTACTAAAAGTAAGTTAAGTAAGGTTATATAGCTTAATTATCACAACGATTGCCTATTTCTTCGCTATAATACAAAAGATATGGCTCACGCGACCCTTCGACAAACAGGGATTCCAGAGACGTCCGTTCGCTGCAAGCGCCACGAGCTCAATGCCGGGAGGCCGTGGCGATGGCTGCGCGCACAGCGCTATAGCTAGGTAGCTAGGTATAGTTAGTGACGTCATTGGTGGTGGTTTAAGGTGACGATGAACGGATTCTGCTTATAATAAGTATTGCGGGTGCTCGCTAATCCTACCGCTAAGCAGCAGTGCTTGCACTTTAGTGTTCCGGTGTGGAGAGTAAGACAGCCGGTGTAATCACGGGCACAAGAGGCACTTTATCTTAGCTGTCTAGGTTGGCAACGCATTTGCCAACCCCCTGGTATTGTGGGTGTTTATAGGCAGCTTGTTTGGCTCCCTTGTCGAATATAAAAAAGGAAAAAATATGTAGTTGGCTGCAAAAGGGAAATAACTTGATTTATTTTAGTGACACATACCATACCTAACCTACTGCCTAATGTACTGTACAGTGTACAGTACGCGTCGGACTTAAATGCGCCTGGAGTGAAGTCCACTTGTAGGGGAAGCGAGAAACACAGAGTCAAAAATGTCAAACTGTCACACGCCATCTTTGATGCCAAAAATAATGTCAGCTTTAATGAAATCGACACCCATGTCCCATGACCCATGACCATTGATTGTTGTAAATGTCGGACTGATAAGTGAGAATCGCGCTCCCAGAGGAAGGACGGGCGAAAGATGTCGGGCTAAACTCGACTTAAGGTCTGTTTAAAGCCCTCTTGGCCCCTAATCCCCCATCTAAGTATTCCCTGCTAGTATTTCCTAAAATATTCCCGTTCCTCTATCCCTTTTCCTCCTTAAATCCCGGCAACGGACTAGTGACTCTCTTGGGGTCGCTGGTTCTCATGGGTGGCGGTGATCGCTTACCATCAGGTGACCCGCTTGCTCGTTTGCCTCCCGCTTTCAATAAAAATAATTTTGTCTAAATAAAAACAGTTATTTATAACAGACGAACGCACAGCAAGCTATTTCGAGTAGATAAGGCATCTTATAGGCCAAGTTTCAGGCGATGCTCCTTTGTTATAATAGCTTGAGTCACATACATTGACAACATACAGATTTGAACCATATCGCTGAACATAATAAAGTGTCGAGACCCTTGGTCCGTGGGGTCCTAGGAAATTTCCAAGAGGCTAGTCGATGTCTCATGGGATCGAAGAGCTGAGCTTTCTTGGACAATGGCTAAGCCTAGTCGTCCAAAGAGGGAACCCTGCCAGCATCTGTGGTACCATGCCCAAGGGGACTTCTTTTTTAAACATGTTTTGGTTTTATAAAGTAGTTTTATCTTAATTTTAATTTAGGATAGCTATTTATTTTTTTGTTTTAGTTCAGTTTATTATTATTTTAGTTTGTACCATTGGGGGGAAAATGCCTTAGTCGCCACGCTGGGCGTTGACGAGCTGTCGGTAGGCCTCCAACAAGATGGAGCGACGACATAATAAAGATTGCGGGACCGCGGTGGGTGCGGAAAGCACAAGACCGGTCTGAGTGGAGAGCCTTGGGGAAGGCCTACGTCCAGCAGTGGACGTCGTTCGGCTGACATGATGAGTTCAGTTTAATTTTAGTTTTTATTTATTAAGTTTGTAGATGTAGTTTAATTTAATATCCGAATAGATATCTTCTTTATAATAATAGTGTTTTCATTTACGTTGCTTCGTGTGTTTATCTGTCAACCCGTGTAGCGTTATCGCGTTAACCTGATTCGCCTTTCAACCGGAAAGGTCAATTAATTGATGTCATATCCGAAATCAACACGTTTTGATTTATCGTAACTGATTAAATTCGGTAAATTACTTTTAAAACAACGTTAAATTTCAGTTCTTTTAAAGTTTGACGTGTGCATCTGTGTGTCCGTCTGTGGCATCATAGCTCCTAAATCAATAAACCGATTGATCGAAAGCTACTTTAATCGATATATTCATCATTCATTCAGCCGTTTTAGAGGTAATAGGTCTATATGAACTAAACTTCTAAGTCAGGGTTTCTCAAAGTGCGGACGGTACCACAGAAATCTCAGAACATATACTTACTTAATAGTGGTGGTTCGCCAATGCTCGTAGAGGGTTCGCCATAAGACATGATAAAAACGAAATAGAGAATGCTGAATGAGAATTAAGATTATAATTGACCAAAATTGCTCCAGAAATCGACTCATAGATTGTTTTTTTTTTATTCAATACTATTTTGAAAGATAAAGCACAAACTCGAAACCAAATCCTGGATCCGCGCCTGAGCTAAGAAAGCCTTATTTAATTAAACACTCTAGCTGTTGCCCGTTGCCCGCGACTTCGTCTGCGTAGAATTCGGTTATCGCTATCCCGCGGGAACTGTACAATTTTCCGGGATGATAGATAGCCTATGTTTTAATCTAGGGTACAAGCTATCTCCATTCCATCATATTTCATCCTAATCCGTCTAGTTGTTTCAGCGTGAAGAAGTAACAAACACACTCACTCACCCTTAACCTTTTTTAAAGGTTAAAGGGTTCGCCGTCGTCGAGAAAATTTAATAAAAGACTTCTATTAGAAGTACGTGAGGTTCTAAGTTTTAGAAACCCTGCACCAAGTAGGCTATTCGATCGTCAAAAGTTATAGCAATAGCTCAGTTCTTCTATTTGCTGCCAATTATACATTAAAATGAAGAACAATTGAGCGTCATTATCTACAATTCTGCATTATCATTATTATTGTCAGGTTGATCCGAGTACAGTCTGCAGCAAAAATTGCTACGCAACCGAAGCGGTCACAATGATCTGCACAGTTCTTATGTCTATAACAATAGAGCCGTGCATAGACCATGTGAACGCGTCGGTTGTTTAGCTACTTCTGCTGCTGACTGTACTTATATTATACTTAACAGTTGTTTGATAGCAACTTGACCTAGAGGAATAATGACTTCGAGTCATCGCTCATTATAGATTCATTGACGATTCGAAGGCGTGTTTAATTGTCAGAATAGTATTATAAATATCCACGCCACGGTGACGTCTTTAACAACTTTGTATCATTATCATGCCCTATCAGTCTTCTTGTTCTATATATACCTATAAAACAGTTTCGTGACTGACTGACTGACAGACAACGCACAGCCAAAACCACTGGACATAGAGACTTGAAATTTGGCCAACATGTAAGTACCTTGAGTATCCTAGAGGTGCACTAAGAAGGGATTTTTCAAAATTCCCACGGGATAGGGAACTAGCCCATTTTGAAATATTTCAAGGGAGCAAAGGCGCGGGACATAAGCTAGTCATAGAATAAGACCATGCAATCGATCACCATACATCAGGACAGCAGTTCACCAAAGGCGAAGTTAGGGTTTGTCGCTCAATCCACTTTATCACACCTACAAGTTTGTACGGAACCCTTGTTCCAAGTCCAACTCGTAGAAATAAACCATTCCAAGAAAAAACTAATTTCATAACAATGACATTAAATCTAAGCTTAAACTAAATAAACTACAACTTAAAACTAAATTAAATCTAAATAAGGCCCCCGTGGCATAGTGCCCAAAAGGCTGGCAGCGTTGCCTCGCTGAATAGCGATGCTGATTCTTTGAGAGAGAAAACTGCCAGCCCTTTGGTCACAAGTTGCATCAACTAAGCGCTTTTGTAACTCAGAAATAAGCTTGTAAGCGCTGGGACCCCATGGACCCAAAGTTTCAAACCCGACAGGAACAAAATTATAATTCGGACCGAGAGAAAATTTCATAACATACACTAATTTCATATTTATTTGGATCACAAAGAAAAATAAGTTGGTCCCCTTTCGCGAGAACATTGAACCTGAACCGAAAAAACAGTTAATATTATGCCATAAACATGCCAGCACGTAAATATGTCAATTGTGGACCAGTTTTCGAAATTATTTAGTCCTGAGGTAGTCAGGTGGTCCCATTATCACCAAGTCAGGATCTGACGATGGGATTCCATTGAAATCGACGACAACCCTCAAATTTTATAGGCATGTTTTTGCATTTACGTGTTTTACAATGCACATGGAAACAACCTTTGTTCAGGAGCTTTGTTGCGGTGACTCAGAAGATTGATTTTTTTCACAGCTTCAAGGGACTGCAGGCATGAGTATAATTTGATACTAATTTCAGCATGCTGCCTCCACGGGTTTCAGAGAGAACGAGTGAGAAAAATGATTCGAAAGGGTTTCATTTTTCCTTCTGAGGCGCGGAAACCTAAAAATGAATGGGTCCACAATAAAATTATGAACTAAAAACAATTACTTTGCTCACCCGCGACCACTAATGACAAATAGTTATATCTGTGCGGCAAATGCCACACAGACCCAACTATCACCACCACCACTAAGCTAAACGCTGACGCGTTTCGGCACTCTCCACGGTCTAGTATTACTTATGTTGGCCGGTTGTCTGACAAGATTTATAATATTTTAAAATCAAATAACATCAATGTTGCCTTTAAGACTACTAATTCTTTACGTTCTAGACTTTGTAATAACAAAGAAAAGGTGGATAAAGGGAACAGGTCGGGCGTATATAAACTCACTTGTGGCGACTGTAGTCAAGTATACATTGGACAAACCGGTCGAAGCTTTGATGCTAGATTTAAAGAGCATGTCTCGTCAATTGTTTTTAGTTCATAAATATGGACCTCCGCAAAGTAAGGCCTGATTCAATAAACCACAATAAAATTATTGACAGACAAATCGGTGAACACACATTTTAAAAAAAACCGGCCAAGTGCGAGTCGGACTCGCGCACGAGGGTTCCGTAGAAAGATTTTAACGCTTTTCCCCAGTGTTTTAAGAAGTCCAGTGTTAGCAGAGCCCTGCTCTTAAGCAAAATGTACGCAGTGTGGGGTCAATTTATATTGGTCTGCGCAATCTACAGGCAGACATAAAAATTTAAGATTTTGAGACTTTCCGGCGTGGTTGTGCTATAAGAGCTACCTTCATACCAAATTTCAAGTTTCTAGGACGTCTGGAAGTACCCTTTAGGTTTTTGAAAATCGGCAATTTGTATGGAAATAGCCTTTTTAATTACTGTATCTTTTGATTGCGTTGACTTAGAAGGTTGATTTTTTCACAGCTTCAAGGGACCGCAGGCTTGAGTATTTGATATTAATTTCTGCAAGATACCTCTACGCGTTCCAGAGAAAAAGGGTCTTGACAGACAGACAGACAGATGATCTGGTCGCCGGTTGAAAAACCTTTTGATGGATAACCCTGTATATTTTGTTAAGTACTGCATTTTTACATATTTTTTCTTGACATTGTTTTATATTATATTATTGATTTTGTTCCTATTGTAATTAATTATGCTAGGACGATCCTTATTGGAGATATATATAAATATATATTTTGTAGTGTTTTTATAACATTGTTTTATTGACTTCATTAATTTGTTTTTGCCTTGACAACTCCCTTCTGGGGACGAAACTATTTTTGACATTGTATTATTCATATTATTCATTGTTTTATAACTTATTATTTTCGTTTGTTTATTTAATTTTTTTGACGATTTCGACATTAATTCTTATATTTTTGACATGTAGTATTTATATAATGTAATTTTAATGTTGAGTAAATAAATAAATCTAAAATCTAAATCTAGACAGACAGACAGACAGACAGACGGACAACAAAGTGATCCTATAAGGGTTCCGTTTTTTCCTTTTGAGGTAGGTACGGAACCCTAAAAATAGAGTGAAACATAATATAGAATCTCCTCCTTTTTTTGAAGTCCGTTAATAAGGCCGGTCTCTACACCGACAGCTTACCATTGTACGCAGCTGCGTATCGTTGCATGCTTGTATTTAGGACACAATCCCGTTGCCATGTTTATTTGCTGTATATCAACTAGCATAAACTCACAAATAGGCGTATTGACGTCACGGGCGTGCTTATACGACGCCGAGACGATTACGAGTCAGCATTATGATAAAATCGAGATTTCGATCAATTTCTTCTAAATAGGTGTAAGTATGTGATCTATTAGGCATCCCAGCATATGCAAATGTTCAGCCCTGAATTACACTCAAGAACAACTATTTACTGTAATGTTGCGTTGCGTTGATTCAGTACATGTACAGAGTACCTATAGATAAATAAACCAAATATCAATAGATGACTTCGACGATAAGAATTTTCTGGATAAACTTTAATTTATTAGGGCCACTTGCATCAATTTTTTAAAATCTAGTTTAAGTCTAACTTTTAAGACGAAATAAATATTCGAAGTTGGTGCCTAGTTAAAATCCTAGTTCATTACTGCTTATTCTTACCCTCCAATAGTGTTTGTTTGAATTTTTCATTTAAAGCCAAAACTTCATCGAGCTAGTTAGAAAGTGTGATTCTGAACTGAACTCAATTTAACTTACAGATTATCCTTCACTCAAGCAGCATGTTTCAGTACTTATGTATATTGTGCGTCTCTGCATAGTCTTCATTTGCTTTTATCACCAGTGGGGTGACAAGTGTATCAGGAATAATGATCTTTTTTTCTATTTTTAACCCCCCATGAAAAAGAGAGGTGCTATAAGTTTGAGTATCTGTCTATGGCATCATAGCTCCCACACGGAAGGACCTATTTCAATGCGGTTTTTTTAATCGAAAGCTCTAGTTTAATCGAGATGGTTCTAGCTAAGTTTCTTTAAAATCGGTTTACTTACCCATTTTTTAATATTGTACTTTGAAACGACAATGTCGGGGGGTTTTCAACTTTTCTAAATTGGTTAAGTTAGGTTAGGTATTAATTTATTTATATGCCATGTAAGTATGAGCAGGTACGAAATTTTAAGAGACCTCATTTTATCGTCTATTCAAATTGATTTTTTATTTGTTTCATGTCAGTTTTGTTCCTAATGGGAAATAGTAGTAATAGTAGTGCTGTATTACTGGTTCAATCTAGTTGCATACAGACAATGGCCATAGATATAAACTCTAGACTACTACAGCGTCTGTCCTGTTGTCGCTAATTTAGACAAAGATAAGTACCAATATTTCCCTATTGAATTAGATAATCAGTAGGGCCAGAAACGGTATTCTCTCTCATAGTGGATTAGTTAAGAAGTAAGGCCACGCATGCTCGCCGCACAGAGGCCCGAGTACGAACATACGAGACCTGCGTAATGTAGTCGATTAGTAAACGGTATCAAGAAATTTGTATTTGGAACTAAAATTTAGTATGAGGTTTCTCGATTTCTATAATAAGTAATAACGTAACGTTACGCAGGATTCGAAAACTTCATGCTCGGCCTACACAAGGCGAATCGAGAAGAAAATAAAAGACAGTCATCACTGTTTATCACTTTTTTATAATTTATTTTCACAACATTTTTATTTAATTTTCTGTAAAATTTACAATCGCTTAAAACTCCTCACAAATATAGTAATTATCGTAAACATCGCAACAACTGTACTCTGGCATCGCCGGAGCAGGCAACTCTGAAGAGAAAATAATAACTATGTAGGTAAATATATTTGATAAAACTATGCATCTTGCGCCCGGGGCCGAGCCGCTCTCAGCTCTGATCCAACTCCCAAGGATTGCACTATTTGAGTTTTCAATCCTCATCGAGTATTCAGTGCTGTGAGCATTCTATTGCCCCCGGCCTTATAGTAACGCGCTATTCTACGTCTTAAGACAGTCCTCGTACCGACTGGTCGCTGGAAACATATGGGCGTATAGTCGGTACTGCGAGGCTTCAGAATATCCTCAACCAGTTATTCCATACAATACAGAACAATTTTTTTTTTCGAAAAAGACAAAATTTCAAGAGATCGCTTGATATAGTCTTGTTTTATTTTTGTTCTTATTCTCCTGTTTCCTCATAATGTGTAAATATGAAAGATCGTTTTGTATTGTAATGATTAAACAATGATCTTTTTGAATATCACTCCTTGACACGCTGTTTCGAATGTGATCTCAAGTTGGTGAGACCTATTAGGGTACCTACTAGGTACTCTCAGAACTCTAATGTTTTGAAGATTTTTTTAGTTCATAATTATGTTTAGCGAGGCTGTTTCGAACCCGTTGACAGACGTGCCATTTAGCTTTTTTGTGAAACCAATTGCAATTTGTACAAATATTTAAAACATTGGAGTTTTAAGTTTAATGAAATGAAAAACAACTTTTTTTCTTTAGCTGTGAAGGAGTGGCATGTTCAAAAATAATACCACAGGGTAACCACTATTTTGATTAACACAGTTGAAGTACAAACCAAATAACAGTGATACTGGTATCCGGTACCACATTGACGGTATTTATTAACCGTTATAGTTTTGAAAGTACCGAAGTTTCGCTGATTGGTTCAATGTTGAAGTTTCTGAAGCCACGCCTTCTTTTGGGCGCTTGCGTCCTATAAAAATACTTAACTCTCAAAAATGTCTAAAACCCAATACCATATTTATCTAGTGGCTTTAGCGGAATTCCAATTGGACAAAAACGTTTTTAATATCACCCCCCAAACAGATCTTCAATTCAAATATTAAAAATGGCAACTTTCAAAAGCAGTTTTTAACGAACTCTGAATTTACGTAAACCAAATTTTTGAGAGCAAATGGTTTAAATGCATTCAAGTGCTAATTTGTCGGCGTTTTCAAGAGTTTCTCTTGTCACATTAAATGCAAAGCCGAAATAGCACAATTATTATTTAAATACGCCAGTTAATTCCTTGTCTTGTCTTTAATTTTTTTTTTTTGTGGGAGAGACTACCTCTGAAGAAGTTATCAATGGCTCACGAAGACAAAAGACGAGCATTATAAATCAAATTTCCAGTGCTATGTTAAAATATTAAAAACAAAACCGACTAAAGATCTTTTGTCCCACATCAGATCATACATACCGACATCGTGCCTTCTCTTTCATTACCCCTACAATATATACAAATATCAAACAAGCTCAGCACGCAAGCGCCCTTCACCTTGCTCAATATAAAATTAACCATTAACATAAAAAAGGCTAGCTGAAAACTGATGGTAACTTTAGAAAAATAAAACCCTATATTACCTAAATCGCAATGTCTCTCGATTTGCTCAAAATATTTTAGACCGTTTAAACGTTTTTTGAAGGTATAAGAGTTTCAGAAAGAATTTTATGAGTCAAAATATAACGCCGACTTTTATTTAATCAATAATTCAATTTCTTAATTGCATAAAATATTCACAGATAGTACATAAAAACAATACTGGCCGATGTTTTTGTTTTCAATCGTTCTATTTTTAAACGGGAGCTGATAAAAGTGGCGTGACAACAAAATATGTTCGCGTAACTCATTCATCTGAGTGCGAAAGTACTTCACTTGCAAAATTTATTTTGAATTTAAACAATGAGCTGCCAATTTAGCCTGCTGTAGATGCAGATGCAACTTCTACAAAACATTGTTCTGCATAAACCTATGCATTGGTTTCAATTCTATCCTGTATAATAAATATTTCATTGCTTGTTTTTTATTTCAAGCTAAAATAACAGGCACTGCGACAAAATCACCTACTGCCACTTACCGAAAAATCGTAATTATCCTTTACACGAAGTTGTACTATTATAATTTGAAGATTTCAATCCGAAATGGAATCATTCACTAGATGAGAGAATCGTTGCTACATTTGGAAAAGTTCCTTGTCGGAAAAACGTTTGTTACCGAAAACATTTAGCTTCAGCCAGTTCGCCTTTAAGCGTCATGACATATTTTCATACATAAGCACTATTTACCAGAATTTTAAACCAAGCGAAGAGGTAGTTCTTACCGGGTAGGTACTGCCAATAGATTACAATTATAGATATAATAATCACAGTTATTTAAAATATGATAATATTCAATATTAGATAACGTTAAAAGACCTGTCGAAAAGACTACAAATCACAACTTAGACGCCTGTCTCGATTATAGCGAGAAGTTATAACTAGTGATAATTAACTTACATTCACTCTTATTAGGTACAAATGGAATATGGTTTAGATTTCGTTAGCTTATTATGTACTTGTTTTACTTCTAAGTACAGATTGCGAGTTGCCGGTAGGGGGCGCTCGTTGCCAGCGATGTCGATGTAACAATAACACGTACGTTGCTTTGGGCGCTTAAATTATCGTGTTAAAGATTTATTTTATTTTATCTAATGATCACTTGATATTTTTTTATTGTTACAACTCTAAATTTGCTCCTTAAAAAATGTACGTCTTCTAAAAAAGTATCTTTTGTTAAGTTTTTTTTTCATCGACCCCTCTGTAAACGAGCACGGTACCGCAACGTATTTATCCCCTTTTGCTCTCAATGACTTAGGTAATATTAAAACTTCGTACATAAATATGTGATATATTATAATATCAATACGCGTCTCGTACCAGAACCGGCTGAGAATACGAAAAGCTTTAAATATACAGTTTAGTGAGCTCTTGAGTCACAGCAAACGAGCAAAAGTTTCACTGCAAGTTACACTGGATTCGAGGTAATATGTATATAGTTCTTGGTGTGGCCAACATCAACATAATATTTACTATCCTACCTGATACGTAAATGGTGTCAGAACTATCAAATTATTGTATCGAGTTGTGTTCACAAATGAGGCAAATTTTCCGACGAATCCAGTGTCCCCGTCCACATAAGAGGCAAAATACGCTGTGTATTTCGAGTTAAAAAAATATATGAAGATGTTTTAACATTTTCAAAATGTTTTTGAGGAAATAAAAACAAATGAGATCGCAAATTTTGGTTCGATAGTGAGCAAGTCGGTAATTCGTTCTAGTATTAGGTTGTCCCGGAGCAATGATTACTCCAGGAGTAGACTGTACTTGATTCATCTTCATATCGTCTACTAATCAGAATATGTAAATAACTTACTTTCTATTCAAGAATTTCATGCAATAATTTGTATACATATATTTTTTATTTGAATATGCATTGGCGAATACCTAAGACATGCACTATTGGCCGGACAGTGTTTACACAATCATTCGTATAACTATATATCATTAAAATACAACAATAATAGTACATCTCTCTATTGGATTTATTCTACATTATAATGTATGTAAGTATAATCATCGACAACAGTACGTTACTTTACAACAATCAAATCACATTTTTTCATACCTACAATATTTACTGTAATCCATGAAATGTTCAGAGCTTAGAAACATCTTTGTAAGTACGGTCTCGTGACTTCGCTACTTGTAAATGTTCTTAAAATATTCATAAATGGATCTCTAACAATAACAGAGTGGACTTTAATATTGTACACACCTTAGTATTTTTTTTGTTTTTTCTCTTTTTTCTTGTTTTATAATTAACTTAATTTGTTACTCTCGTCATGCCAAGCCGTATACAATACTAGAGCGTTCAAGAAAGTGTATACACGTTATAATATTATAAATACATAGTAGTAAAATACGTCTTCAGTACATACCGCGTCGCGGCGGCCGCGCCCTCTGCCGGCCGCGCTGCGTCATTCGCAGTCCTCACGCTACTGACACAGCTCTAGGACGGCAGAGCTCGCGTCGCGACCGTCGTCCCCGCAGGAACGTCCTATCCCTAATTCCTTGTCTGCATTTGCGATTCCTTGTTTTATGTTCGTTTCTTAAACTGACTACACTTTTTCTAAAGGCCGTCGCTCAAGGCCGGACTTGTTTTTAATTTAGCGCTGAAATGCTACCGTCAAAATAGCTCAATCGTCACCTACGAGTGCTGTATGCTTTGATTTCTCACTCGAGCAGGGTTTAGTGATTTTGAGAGACAATGCCATTACAATTATGGAGACAATTTTATACATTAAAAAGCTTAACATTAACTAAATAGTCTTTTTTTATAGGCAGACCATCTCGACTCGGGACTTACTTACTCCTAACACGCGTCCATTATACTACGTGGAAAATAATTTTCGTACTGCTGACATATTAACACATCAACACGAAAGGAGTACGACTAGAAATTACTTCACGTTTGATCCACTAAGCGTTGGCTAAATACATTCTGCTTATCGCTCTAGCTACGTTACAATAGTGATTAGAGTTATTGGCAAATGAATGCGACGGTCAGCGGCGGCCACGGCTGGAAGGGGCGGGAGAATTGACTAATGAAAATTGATCTGTGTTCTAGTAAAGTGAGCAACTTCGAATTGACACAAGGTAAATTGTCTCCACGTTAAGCGATCAATGGGGCTCGAGCCCTAAGGGCTGCTCCAATGGACAAGCTGCACGCTAGCCGCCAGTGCGGCGTTTACAGTGGATCATTCTACGCCTTGTGCATTGTGAGCTCCACGATCTTATGCTGAAGATTTGCAATCGCCAATGAGTCGCGTAAGTCTACCGGCCTGTCTTTTTCGCTTTGGTGTTTCCCATTTTCATATATTTTCCTTAATAAAATCCAGCCAAGAATACGAAGCGTAAAATTCATAACACATTATATACACTCGCCTATAGGACAGTGAATCATACATATACATATATTTTTTATTATATACATTTGGCACTAAATTCATCGATCGATAAAGAAGGTAAGAATCACGCGTGTCCTCTCGGGGCGCGGGCGCGTTCTAGCGCGGTCACGCGGGGCACAGCTGCGGCCGGCAGCACTGGCAGTAGGTCGCGGCGCAGGCGGGGCACGCCGCGCACGCCGCGCACGCCGCGCACACGCACACGTAGTAGCCCGCGCCGGCCGCCAGCACGCCGGGCAGCAGCACTGGCGCGCGCGCGCACAGCTCGCGGCAGGCCAGCGCCTCGATGAGCGCCAGCGTCTGCCGCCGCTCGTGCCCCATCAGGCACACGGTGGACTCGCGCACCACGCCGTGCAGCAGCGTCAGGTAGCGGTGCTTCAGCGCCTCCTCCACGCGGCCCACGAAGTGGTTCCGCAGGTAGGCCTCCAGCTTGGCGCGCTGCTGGCCCAGCTCCGGGAAGTCGATGAAGAACCGCGAGCACATGTACCGCTCCAGCGTCTTGATGCGGTCCGGCCGCGCCGCGCGGTAGCCCTTGGCCAGCAGCGCGCAGTACTTGAGCAGCCCGCCGCCGCGGATCTCCTCGGGCTGCCGCGTCGCGATCAGCTTCTCCGTGAGGTGGATGAGCGCCTCGCGGAAGTCGCCGTACACCGACTCGCCGACTACCGTCGGGTAGAAGTTTTCGCCGATCGGCAGCTGCGCGCACTCGTGGAACGCGAGCAGCGAGTCGAGCGCGATCTGGAACGAGTCCACGGAAAACTCGAACTGCCGGCGCATCGAGTCGACAAATTTGAGTTCGACCGACTTGTGACCGCGCGAGTTGCCGAGCGAGATGAGCGACCACCGGTCGCCGTCCGAGTTGACGCGGACCATCTTGGAGACGTAGGCCTCCTTGAGGCCGGCGGTGAAGGCGCGGCGGCGCGGCGTGGCGGGCGGCAGCAGCGTGGCCAGGTGACTGAGCACGGCGGCCTTGACGCGGTCGCAGTGGCGCGCCGTGGGCAGGTCGGCCGTGAAGATGAGGTCGATGTCCGAGTAGGGCTGCGGGCGGTCGGCCAGCACGTGGCTGGCGGCGCCGCCGTTGAGCCGCACGTCGCGCACGGCCACGCCCGCGCCGCCCGCCGCCGGCGCCGCCTCGAGGCGCGCGCGCACGCCCGCCACCAGCTCGCGCAGGCGCACGTGCAGCGTGGGGAAGTTGCCGCGCCCGTGGATGGCCACCACCTCGTCCATGACGTCGTTGAGCCGCGCCACCTGCTCGTAGCTCAGCACGGCGAGCCGCTCGCCGCCGCCGCCACCGCTGTCGCAGCCCTCCTCCGAGGACGTGTAGCTCGATTCGCTCTGTAACAAACAATAACACCCATTGTACTAATTGCTCGTTATTTCCTTCTGGGAATTTGTGTCGTTAGACAGAACCATTGAGAGATTCATTAAAAGAACGTAACGTAAATTTGCATTACATTGTAAGTGATGACGCCTCTCTACTCCATTTAAGTAGTAGGTACGTAATTTTAACGTGTTCACAGAAACTGCTCTAACACAGACGTATTGCGACCGCAGATGGTAAAATCATTAAGTCGTTGCGAAGTTAAAATTACTGTGTCATCGCAATTTCCAAGTGAAAAACACAAACATGTTATTTTAACGTCAGACAATACTAAACGATCCTCCCTTTGTGTCTTAGAGAGATTCGTCAGCACTTTGACGTTGATTTCAAATGTAGATTGATTTGGAAAAACAAAGCGATTCGTAACAGCTGTTAAGGAAAATGTTTGAGAAAAAGATAAGGAACATAAATATGTTTCAGTAATAATTATGCAAGTTATTTGCGTTTTTAATTATTTGAAAATACCCTTTTATTTCTACGGTTGGATGCTTTTTTTGAACCGGAATACCGCGTATCTGCAGTGACGAAAACCAGTGCTATTTACAAAGACAGCCTAATAAAACTTCGATTATATCAAGGTCAGATTCACGGGCTACATAAACAAAACAAAGGCGTGCTTGACTAACCGAATCCCTTTGCCTGCAACGCACGGTAAGCGCAAGCAGACTCGTAAAGCATTTTTCTTTTATTTGTCACGGGGTATTTTGGGCTGAGGCTAGCCCTTTTTTGCAGCCATAAATATGTTACTTTTGACGCCGATCACTTTAGCGGATATGAAACACGTGGCATGTTGCGCTTGCAATTGCCAGTGACGCAAGAACAATATTGTTATAAAAGATAATGGGCTCAAATGTTTAAAATATTTTTCCTGCAAACAAAACACGTCGATATGAACTCTAATTACCTACCAGCTCGTTTTTTTTTTTAAAAACGTTGATCTACAATGTCTAATAAGTGGTCTTTTAGCGCGTCACTCTCATGCTGGTTAAGGTTGTTTTGCATTTTAATTAATGAAGAATAAAGAATTAACATTAACAATTTGCGATGACACCAAAGATTGTTAATTCTAAACAATTGTATTACCCCTTTTAACATGAAACTACCGTGAGACTCAATCATAGTGAAATAAAAACGGCTCACTCACGTATATAAGTCGCCACCGTCTCGCCACCGCTGGGTCGTGCGCTCCCAGAGGGAGGACTACGAATTAGTCCGAAACATGTCGGGCTAAACTCGACTTATATACGTGAGTGATCCGTTTTTATTTCACTATAATTGTATTACCCGTTCAACCTTCGACTAGTTAAAAACAACAATTAAAGAATACAATTTGTGTTTCTGGCATACTATGGTAATATCGCTGCGCCTTAGCTTTGGCTGTAGCACGTTACCCTATACTGTAACGCATCGCATCGTGGATACTAAATATTTACACTACCGGAATAAACCAATTCATTATTGAGATAAGTTTCAATCGCACAAGTCGTGATCAGAATTTATACAAACAGTATTACCGGTATCTCCAACTGTCTGGTTAAATTATAGGTAGCTTGTTAACGTGTTCAAAACCATCGTACGATGACCATGGCTCTGGAAAGCGACCCAATTCACCATAACATCCTAACACATCACCAGCCGAAGTTCAATGGTCGGAGTACAAAAAAAATTGAACGAATTGATCAACAATGAATAATTCCCTGCGCCATTGTACTATAACTCGAAGTAATAGGTCGATAAATCTTGTTTAGCTCCGCGATACTCGCGTCACATAATCATGTGAATGATATGTACTCGTAAATAAGCTATGAAATATTTGGTAGGCACAATTGATTTAATTGGAATTTTGATCGAATCGCCGAGGCACCTGCGCCATAGGCTACCACGATGTAATTAGACAATAGAAACGATTTTTTGTCAATTATTGTCGTTGGAAAAAAAATGCTAAGCTAAAATTGGGCTGGACACGTCTGGCGCAAGTACCCAGAGGTGGACTCACGCAGCCACTTGGTGGGCACCAGAGAACATCCAGCGACGACGCGGCAGACCAAGAAGATGGCGGGATGACTTGGACGCGTGCTGACTGGTCTGACATTACGCCAGACCATGAGTTGTGAAGTCTTTTGCCCAGCAGTGACACTACAACAGGATAATTTAAAAAAAGGCCCGTTGTAGTGTCCCACTGCTGGGCAAAGGCCTCTCCTCTTGATATCCGCAACTCCCGGTCTGACGCAATGCCAGGCCAGTCCTGAAGTCTACGCGTCGAAGTCGTTAGCTTCTTCTTGGTCTGCCACGTCATTGCTGGCCGTTCTCTGGTACCCACGATGTAGCTGCGTGTGTCCACCGCTAAGTTAGTTATCAATGTTTTATATTACTGGAAAGTGACGCTAGAGTTTTGATCATTGATCAACGTACTGACAAAGCCTTGTAGGTTTAAACGAGGTACGGGCAACATTTGGAAACTGGCGGGCTAAACTTGTGGATAAATAAGAAGTCGTGGGCCGCAGATACAATTTTTTTTTCGTTGTAAAAAAAATATGAATGTTGGGAGTTTTTTCGCGCGCGATTTCAAAATGTTCCATGAACCGCGCGCCGGATCTAAAGCCCGGGCGGGCCGCATCCGACCCGCGGGCCGGGCGTTGCCCATATGTAGTCTAAACTAAACATGCCTAATTCTGTTAGGTATTCATATTCTTACTCTAGTGCTAAATCATTACAGCGAAAATGTAAGGGGTCATGGTCGCGTAGCGTTTACCATGTTTTAGCGTTCATGTACGTAATATCTCGAGAAATTTGCTCACTAAAAGGCAAAGTGCTTATTTAGGAAGACTGAATATTAAATTAGTAATGTAATGAAAAGACTATTATAATCTATAATCCTGCGTAAATAGCGTAATAAGTACTTGATGGCATTTAACTTTGAATTTCTGGACTGCACATCCTCATGAAGACTACAAAAAATTTCGAAGAACGCAAATTAAACTCGCGTCGCGAGTCGACAGTGTCAAGAGTAACTGTGTTACTAAAATGGGCCACTTGATGTTAAGTGATCACCACTGTCCACATTGAATTTTGTGTCAACTCTCAAAAAGTAGCTAAATCTAAATTTTCCTTGTTAAAATGGTGTAGAAATGAAAACGTGACCATTCCAGTTGAAACGTCGTGAAACGTCGTCTAATGTCGAACCATTTATTTCCATATCCGGCTTCAAGTTAAATAATCACTAATCGAATCCCACCACTAATCGCAAAAATCAGGATTAGGTTCAGCCAGACGAATCGAGACCTACATAACCGGATTCAAGGTCCCTTATTTAACGACGGCGAGGAATTGGGACAATAGGATATGTCAAACAAGTATGGTCTAGTTTTGTGGAACCGGACCTCGCCGATAAAGTTTATTGTGCACCAATGCAGCTGGCCTTTTGTCGAGGTCGAAATATTTAACGACATTTAAGCCGTCGTGAGTGTGAAGATGGTAATTGTAGTGACGATAAAATTCGCAAAAATAACTCTGAAGATGAAAATGTCATTGCTAAGAACTGCTTCGGGCAGAAACACTTTCAAATAAGTGGTGTAAGGCATTATGTAGGCAGGAGATACATCAAGATATGAGATCCTGATTCGGATAGAAAAGGGCCCAGATTTTACTAGCAACTTTTTCATTGACACTACTGTTTTTCAATAGTACCCTTGGAACATTAGACATTCAGCGATCTTTAGTTACATTCCGTTTATTAAACACGATAAAACAAGTATAGAAAATAAAATTTTAGCGTTACTCCAACGTGCATTATGTTCGGTTTTGCTAAATTGATGATGTTACATCCTGCCTGAAGCAGTGATTACGATTACATTACCCGTTTTATGACATTATTATACACAATTGACATTATACGCCTTTGTGAATTACGCAATGTGAACCAAGACGGTTCAAGAGTCACTTTCTACATTCAAGAGAGCCTCGTACGCACTCCTGCGCGCGTCTTTTCCAGGTTAGTGGAGAGAGAGGAAGCAGTTTGGTGGATGTTAAACAAATGATAAGTTGACTTAAGTAACATGGCATTTGGTTAGTGGCAGTGTCCGCTCTTCATGTCTTTCTAAACGAAAGCAAATGTGGACAGGCGACACTAGAAAACCAGCATGCAGTGTGCGTGTTCAAAAGCAAGGCCTGCTCTCGTAAACAACGACCGTCAACCATAACAATTGTTTTTTAATTATAATCGTAGCCAGTGTCATTGTCACGGTGGCCTTGCACCGGGCTTTCTTTTATTCGTATTGTTTTCCGTGGTATCGAAGCGATACAGCGCGGAGGTCGAGTACGCAATTTAAGACGCCCTGACAAGCCCACTTCCGTTTTTCTAAGACGTAGAAATCTGAGGCAAGGTCGGACATTGCATGTTTACTTAGGCGACTCTCATTTAAGACTTCAATTAAGAACAATTCTACCTGAGCCTAGTTCACTAACTTAAGCTATTCGAGATTCGAGGGTCAAACATATTGGGATGCAGTTCCATTTTTCTCCTGGTGTATGGGTTCGTAATTATATGTTTGAATTAAATTCCTGGTTAATAACTATACACATACTACTATAACTGGCTAACATATAACGTGGATACTTAATTGATATCTTAAATAAAAAATCCGTTTTTATTTCATTTTCATTAATGCAAGTTTCTGAAGTGTAAGACTTCTGTCTGTTCTGCTGTACAACGAATACAAGTCAAACGAAACAAGGATGTCTGCCTAAAAAAGTTTAAGCAACATGTTAATTGTGTTGTTGAATCACGATGTTTTGATAACGTCATTAGCAAAGAGTTTTTATGCGATAACTGGAGCAGAGGAAATCCGGGCGGAAGAGGGACCATAAAAAGGTCTTTAACGTTTACTCTTGGCATTCCTACATGTTATTCAATTATCAACACGCTAATTAATACTCAGTGATTTATTTTCCTTGTAAATCTCAAACCAATAAAGTTAAATGTGAAGCATCTTGAGGCTTTGGACCCAAGCCCTTTTAGTAATAAAAATAATTTATTTGTCTCTCTTTCACTCTTTGAATTACAGGTATATTATACAGTGCTGGTGGTGCTTATGTCAAAAAATCGAAATGTAGAAACCATTGGACTGTAAGTTTAGCCCAAAAATAGAAAACGCAGCTATTACAACTTAAGAGTTATTAACTATCTCGCTCAATTGGTTTCTAACTAACTGTAACAGTTTTAAATGATTCGCGGTTAATTGCATTAGACATAACGAAAACGGGATATTGACCAAATAACGACACTCGCAAATCCGCCATTGCTGAACACCTCATTGAGTCGGGGACAAATCACTGGATTGAGTTGCACAGCCCTAAGATCATTTCGACAGAACGCCATTATATACCAAGACTGGTGAAGGAAGCGGTTGAGATTAAGAAACATAAAAATTTTAACCGTGAGGATGGGTTTAAGTTGTCAAATGTCTGGAATCCGGTGATTTCGTTATGCAAGACTTGTCCAGAATCAGTTTCGGGTACGCGTAGTGACACCGTAAGTGTTGTGTGCTTAAATCGAGTAACAAGTGAGAACGCGACCGATAGTAGTGGCAGTGCGCGCAGTCGGCGCGCAAAAATGCGGGTAGACAGAGCCCGGTCTGCGCAACATTAGTGTCTACCCTCGTTTCGTCAGTTTGCCTGTGATCATGATGCATGCAACTGCATCGAAATATCGGGAGCTCATCAAGCCTATAAGGTAATCGCGGTCAATATCCCGTTTTCGTTATGTCTAACTAACTGTGTATCTATACATACATGCCTATAATTATACAACAAGTCCATTTTGATCATCATAATCTTGTTATATCTTAGGTACTTAAAATGCCTACACAAAGTCACCTGTTAAATATTATTTTTTGATTGTGTCAAAGATTTTGGAACGCTATCTGATAGAACAACTCACAAGACATTAAGTTAATTAGCATTATGATACGCACAAATGCTCATTACAATGACAATGGTTAGAAATGCGTCAATTTCAGCGCGAGGTACGACACGCAACTGTGCACATTTAACTTGCAGAATTATACAAACAATGTTACTGACGCACCGGTATTAAATAATTTTTACGCCAGATTTACATTTGGTTTGTTATCCGAGGAAAGTGTGAACAAAAATCTTAAAACGTCAACCTACTTAAGATTTCAATTTAATTTTACCATGACGGCTGGTTGATAACTTGGTGTGTGGAAAAAAACTAGCATACTTTTGCGAAGCTATTCGGGTTCGTACTCAAACTGTAGAAATAAATACGTGGTTAATCTCCGGTTTGTGTATTGCTGTTTCCAGAGATGCAAGCTGGGATCAAAACAACCCGAGAATATGGACAAATTGCTTGGCTAAACCAATATTGTTTCGGATACCAAATTCACAATGCCATGAAGTCTATTGGCGTAATATGTAGGTACCACACAACTTTTTTTAACCAATCGTTACAACTGACACAATGATCACTTGATCATGATCACAAAGGCTTACTAAAGACTGTTGGGAATATCCCGCGGACTGTGAACCAATGTGAAGCATGACATTAACTCAATGCCGATGACGACTTTGGCTTTGATTGAATGACCCTCAAATCCACAAGTCACGATACGTTGGTAGGACCCACAAGCATGTGTTGTCATCCAGTTCCAATATTGCAACTAGGTTTAGTATAGTTATGAACTTGTAAAGGGTTTGACATCATTAAACAAATGCCAAAGTAGATACAACTGCTTTTCTATACGAGGTAAACATCCCAATGACCTACAAGTTCATTCCAATAATCGATACCCAGGCTCCCATTTCACCAACTTTACAAATGTCAGTTTTAAATGACAATTCGGTGTCGATTAGTGACTCAAAGAGCTTTTGGGTCAGTGTCGGGCATAGAGACATTTACCTTATTTGTTAAGTGTATCTGGAGTCAGTATATACTTGTATTAGTTTCAAATACCAATGCAACTGGTATATTTGCCACGCTTTCCTTTAGTACATTCATTGCAATTAAATTGTATATTCTCGTGGGCAGCTGAGCAAATATACAGACTAGAATTTAATTTATGGTCCATTGTTTTCAATTTATTGTAAAAATTGCGTGGTTTTCTTTAAAAGCAGAATGATATTTAGATCGAAATTTTTATCAGTCAATCGGAAATATCGGGTATCGTTAATCAGTTGGCTGGGTAATAGGAGTTTGTTTAACACACAATATAGTAACACAGTAGAATATTTTTATGGTATCATTTGCTACAAAAATATTATTTTCAATTGGGCATAAATATTTATTGCACGGTAGATTCTCTGAAATATTCCTCCTATTCGCAAATATACGTCTACAACAAAATATGCAAGACACACACACACACACACACACACACACACACAGTATTATTCGTTTTGTTCTCTTGACTTTAATACTTAATTTTGTACGAGTATTTTAGTATTTCACCTGGCACTCGCGATACAGACCCAGAGGCCCGAGTATGAATATTCGAAATCTACGTCACGTACTGACGTAAAACCGAATAGTAAACGTTATCAAGTTTGTATGACGTTTGGAACAGCGCCCGCCCGTGAGCGTATTTGGAGCTAAAATTTAGTATGAGGTTTCTCGATCTCCATACGATAACCGTAACGTAACGCAGGATTCGAAAAGTCGTGCTCGCCCGTCTGAGTCTAGTGCGAGAACCGCTGGATATATCACATTCACATTATATTGCCCTCTATGTGACTTACTATCTTTGTCTTAAAATGTATTGTGAACTGTAATAACTTGAGTGAAAAAATAAATAACCTTATTCTTAAAAAGATATAGGTACTTATAGGTATTGCATTGTTTTCAGAGTTCGTGTACTTACGTATATACAAATTGGCAACTATTTAAGTAACTTATATAAAAGGAAAACGACATTCGCACAAAATAAATTTAGTTTGATTCCAAAGGTGGTAAAAATTAGTTTCGCATCTGTTCCAATAGCCGTTATCGCTGGAGGAAGTGAGGTTTGCGTCACCGTGCCAAGCAATTTGTGCTAATTCCATTTTAACATCTGACGTAGAAAAGCGTTAAATATTGAAAAAAAAAACTACTGAAGCGGTTTTAAACAAACGCAAGTAGACACGTGGGAGTAGAGACGAGGCCAATATCTAATATTAAGTAAATGGTATTGCAATTAAAAATTTATTAGTTTATCTAATTTATTTACATTGACATTATATTCAGGCTAAAACTAAATTAAATCTAAATAAGGTCCCCGTGGCTGGCAGCGTTTCCTCGCTGATGAATAGCAATGCTGATTCTTTAAAAGAGGAAACGGCCAGCCCTTTGGTCACAAGTTAGTTTAGGTACGCATGTGGAACAACGGATATTAGAAGGAAATGAATACCAAAGGAACACAACATACAAAGCTTAATGTATTTATTACTTGTAGAAAAGTTGCCAGGGCAGGCAATAGTCGTCGAAAAGGTTCCCGTAAATATAGCAGAGGGTCGAACACGACTTTACGTAAGCTGCGTAACGTTACAGTTATCGTATCGAGATCGAGAAACCTCATACTAAATTTTAGTTTTAAATAAGCTCACGGGCGGGCGCTGTTCCAATCGTCATACAAACTCGACAACGTTTACTATTCGACTTTACGTTACACAGCATTCGTAAAGTCGTGCTCGACCCTCAAGTGGAAACTTAGCCGGACACACTGCCATCTTTAATAAACTGAACTCAAGACTCTTTAACCCTTAAAAATGTATAATAAGTATCGGATAGCCCGTGCAGCTGTTGATAAGATGTTGCTACCCTCTTCAGTCCCTTCGAGACCATGGACGCAACGTCGCGTCCGAAACGTCGAGGTATTTAAATTCAAATTTAAATATATGTTTTTTACGCGATTAAGTCCCGAGTATCATGATAATGTATCGGATAAATTTCAGTTGTAAAATGTGATGTCTTAGTTGTGTCATTTCGGTAGTATCGTAATTGCATCACCATGCATTTAAGAGTTAAGCTCTTAGATCACATTTGACGTCTCGTTCATACCGTCAAAATTAGACCATTTTTGAGTATTAAGTTGAATTGTATTAAGCTAATTCCGATAATTTCAATTATTTAAATTGAAAGACCGCTGCTCACCTATAATGCTATGAAATATCATTGAATGAGCCAACTATTGGTGTATTTATTGAGGTATTTATCTTAATACGGACCTAATACTTATGTATTTGGGATCTAGACTCAGTCTCGCAGTACGCGCGTGCGCACAGCGGCTGTCACGCTTTTTGCGCTACTGGGTCATTATCGTCTGCTGCTTCGCTATTCTAGTTTGGGGTAAGTTATACTTACAACAGAAGTCCTACACTTACTGATGAGATTATCAATGCACATTTTAGTCAGTGTAAGATTCTGGACTATTCACATTTTGAGATTTCATAGTTAGCAGAATAAGGAATAATCTATTACTCTTTTATGAAAAATTTAGTTCACATTAAACTGATTTAAAATTCTATAAAACTAGTTTCGATTACTTAAAATTCAAAGTCAAGCGCACTTCAAACATCCTAATAGGTATTTATTTTAGGAGCAAGGTGATACCAAATACAATGAAGGCAGTCGTCAAGTTTCGCTAATCGCAGTTAGGTTATCAGATTTTAACTGATAAGATCACAGTTAACTCGTGCTGAAATTTACGTCTCGCCAGTTCGACTCTATTCTAACAGAACACAGAGTTCAAGAAACTGTAAAACAAAGTGTATTTTTATCAATGCAGACTTCATACTTAATCGTCAAAACAATGGAACTACCAAAAACGTTTTGTTCTGTACCAGAGAGCAAGCAATCAGCCGTATCAGAGCGCCTAGTGTAATCGCCGACCGGGCCAAGAAATACGTCTCGAACTCGTTTGAATTAAAGTATCTAAGGTAAGAGAATTGTTTCTTGTCGATACGTGTCACTATAGTATTGGTATTTATTTTTACTATGTATTTAGTAGTATGTTATGTATGTATTGTATTGTCTCTCGATATTTATAATTATGAACTCACTTTTTGTCGATCCCCAGTGAATTATTCCTCTCCACCACTCAAAGGTTGGCTGGCAGAGATCCCTTAAAGGGATAAATGCGCCCTTGTACTCAAATTTTATTGTTGTAACTTGTGTTTTATCCTGTTTTTCGTACAAAAAAAGTGTTTACTTACTTACTAGTGGCGCTGCCAATTTGCCCATAAAAATTTAGACGCAAACACGAACGCGATCGAGACGTTTTCTTAGTCGTTGATTACATAAGACGCAGGTCGCTAGTGCTGGGCAAATGTGCATAGAAAAGCGTTTTAGAAAACATCGAGTTTCGACATGATCCAACGATGGCTTCGATTCGAGTGGTATTCGTATTCGTCGGCCCGCCAAGCGTGAAGCTCGGCCCGATCACATAAATATTCATTGTAGACTCGTCATTAACATAAGTATTCTAAACGTTTAGCGGACGTCGCGATTTCGTTTTCATAACTCCAGTTTATTCATTGAGGACATGCTTAATTGTCGTGCTAGCCGCCACACTTCGGAATGCAACTTAGTAGTGCAAATTGACGTATACCGAGAGCAACATTAACATTATTTATGGCTTAAATATCTACAGTTGAGACGCGAGAGGATCTAAGCATCTCTAAGGCTCTATTGTTATAGACATAAGAGCTTGTGCAGATCATTGTGAGCGCTTCGGTTGCTTAGTAACTATTGCTGTTGACTGTACAATCTTTGACTTTTCGCGTTTTGTTATAATGTCGCATTGTAATGAAGTCGGTTAGTGAAAATAACCACGCGAACATCACTACCGCACCGACTGAGCTAAAATTGATTGAGGCCGGAGTGCTAAAATTAAACTGTGATAATGAAAAAAACATGTCTGGCCGATTGCATTTATATTATCTTTTCAATCAAGTGATAAACACTTCAAATAATCTGGCATTTTGAACCAAGTCCTGCTAGCCATGCACAGCTAGTTTTCTACTTTTACCGAGACTTTCTCAGCCATCGGAAAAGGACTGCTGAAGTTAACATACATTGATATTGTCAGAAAAAAAAAACAATACGAATTTCCTCTCTCTTCGATTCAAAAGCGCCACGAAACCGCCTGAATGAACCTCTTATTCTAATGAACAACCGCGTCCTTCTTATCGTTCACTCAGATCAAACAGAACGGATTTCGTTGACCTTGCAGCTCAGAAACTTGATCCAGTTTAACAATATGACGCAACTCAGTTCGGAAATCCGCAAGCATTTGAGCCCGAATCAATGTAAAGTTTGCGAGATGCTTTCGATTTCGACACCATTGCATTAGCATTCGGATCGTGACCGGCGCCGGTAGAATAGTGATGAGAAAGGTCAGTACCAGGCTTCCGAGCGTCAGCAATTCGCGGACGGTAGCAATCTAGAACCAGACGTGTTCTGTACAAAGTTCTCGGTAATGGGGTAAGGTTTGTCTGTCATTCTCGACCAATGAGAGACAAGCTAATTATATTTTTTATAAACTCACTGAAACATGAATACACAGAAAAAAAAACAGAAAAATGCCAACCCCGGGAATCGAACCCGGGTCCTCGACACTCGTCGGTCGTGTGCTTTTTCCCGTACACCACGATTGACATAGAGGAAATAGCCGATTTTTTTCCATGTATTAAAATTTCATAAAAAAAAATTGGGAGTAGATATACAAAAAGATACTCCTTCTGAGATCATGGAGAGACAAGCTAGCCTATTATTAGTGGAAATTGACAGATAGACGTCACATGACACTAGCTTTGCAGATTTTTGATTCTTTCTTGCCTAAATTTAACATGCTAAGAGGGAAGCCGTTTCACAAAATTGTTAAAGTTAATTGCAAAAGTTAAATGGTGAGCCCACGGAGCGTTACGTTTCGTTCTACGCTAGCTAATACTTTCGATTTCGTGACAGCGGCAATTAGCATTGCCGCATACGTGCGCGGAACGGAACTGCGCGGGAGCACTCGATAAGGATCTAGTGAGGTGACAAAAACATGTCGATGTTTTGTTTAAAACTTATATTGGCATTTTGCGAGGTTAGGAATGAAAATAAATATGGCTGTAAGGAGATTTAATGATTAATGAAACAGTTATGCCCTAAGTAATCTTTTTATTTAGCAAATTTTACAAAATGCTCGATGCAAGTTTAACCGTTTTATTTCTGACAACTGATACAAAAGATCAACTTATCATACTTAGGGTCGATTTTTTAATCATCAGATAAACTTTTACTCCTTAGATACCCATACACTATCTCTGGGATAAGATTGAAAGGATTGAAAGATCGGCCCTCACTTCTAAAATATTCATATCGTAACCCAATATTGTCTCTTTGTAAAAGTAACGTACTTTAGAATACTTTGTCACGTCACTATGACATTTAATTTGTTCAAGAAGGAAGCTATTTTCACTTTCTTTTAAATATTTAAGCGCCCTAAATTCGCCTGATTAGCATTGACGGCGGCGCGGCTCTTGCGTCAGTGTGGACGCGCCGTAATTTACAAAATTAAAAACATTATGTGAGCTGGCCCCTATATCACCATCTTTACAATTGTCAGTTTTATATGACAATTGGAATTTGGCGGGAAACTGATGAGAGTGGATCGTTTCGTTAATTGAATTTTGGTTTCTGTGCTTAATGTTGTTTGGTGGATAATAAAGATAGTGTATTATACAACAAATTGACGCGAAAGTGCCCAGCAAATGAAGAATTCAAGTGACCCCCAAATATCCGCCGGCTGCTGCTCGCCGTAGCTCGCCGTAAAGTACACTATCGCTTTACGGAAGACATGAGCAGTTGACAGGACGTGACTAGGGCAGACTGACACAACTCTGACGATGATAGGACTTTAATATACAGAAATTTACAAAACACATCAGACGTGGCTGTATGGACTCAGTTCCTTTGCCTATCCCTTATGGGGTGAATTAAATAAAAAAAAATATTTATATGACAATTTCTTTGACAATATGGAGCGCGCTAAAACAAAAGCTCTTCAAGTCAGCAGTTGACACCGAACTGTCATTGAAAACTGACAATTGTAAAGCTGGTGAAATAGAGGCTTGGTGTAGGTAAAAATCAACACCAGTATTTGATATTATGACTATGTTCTAATTGTAATTTATTTTGCTACGACTATCCCTACTGGAGACACAGTGTTTTATTGACATCATTTAGTTTTCTTTAGCAGCAGGGATTCTGGGGACGAAATCATGTTTGACATAGTATTTTTATTTGTCTTAGAGTCTAAGAATTTTTATTCGTCAAAATACTTTTTTTCTCACTAGGTGTACAATTATATTACAATTATTCTATATCGGTCATAAATAAAACAAACGTGACTTACATATTCCAAAGGTTCAAAATGTCCGAACGTAGTTGTTACTTTTTTAACTTTGCAAGGGTTCCGTTAACTCAAAAGATTAAGAAACCCTGGTCTAGTAGATGTGTACTTACGCTGCATGACGACCGTTTATAAAACCCGCGAACCGCGTCCAATCACGAATGGAAACAATACGTTGACATTATATTCGAAACAGTTTGAATTAAAAAGCAGTTTTAAACACTAATATATGGCTTTAACGGCATGCGTTGCGAATAGCCGAGAGCCAATATTAACACAGATGCGGTGCAGACGTCATGGTGCCTCGGCTTAACAATATTTGATGAAGGAAAAATATACTAAGTTATACTTAGCGTTAACATACAATACCAATAAAACATTGAAACGGCATTCGAGGATTTGCTATCCAAAAGTGTTCTGTTTTAGCAAATAAAATTTGGAATTTTTTTGGTCTTCGAAACATGTTCAGTATTTCCAATTTCAAATATCGATCACGATGAACTAACTGATAAATTCATTCTATTTTGAATTTAACCGTTTGCGTTCTATTATTGAATTCGTGCATGTGATTAAATTTATGAATGGTTTAATGTAGACTCAGTAGCAGCGCTTCGTTACTATCTCATATCAGTGACTTGTCGCTGAACAAACAACAATTTTGACTTACTCGTCCATGTTTCGGATTTCACGCCTACGTTACTTTTTTGTTTAAAACCTGCCAGCATAGCGCTTTGTTGCTGGCCAGTTGCAAAGTCAATAACCCACGTTTTATTCTTTTGTTTTATCCAGCCAGCTTTTTGAGGCAAAGTGATGACCGATTGGAAAAACATTTTTGTTTCGCGACAAACTTGTGATCTACCAGTTACCAGTGGCGCTTCTAGCGCGCGGTCCAAACAAAAACGTATGAGCCAAATTTTAGTGCCAGTTTTAGTCGATGGTATAATTAAATTTGTGCACCACACTCGTCGGTGTAAATGACATCGCTTATCTCATTCGGTTGTCATTGCGGATAACAATTATTTAACGCGAATAAAAGTTGTAATCTTTTTGCATTCGATCAACTACAGGGTCACGTTCATAACAGAAGGTTAACGTGTTATTTTTATGTAATAACCAGATTCGAAATCGGGTTTGTATCTAATAGTAATATTATATCTAAATCCACGATCGTGATATCAAGTTCCAATGACTTTCATTGATAAAAACGTGAGCTCACGTTGCTAACTTTGGGAATCTAAATAGTTTTATCATTTTTAAATAACTTGAGCTGTCTATTAACCTATGGAACTGGCTTCGCACGTGCTTTGCAAAGCAAGTGATTAGGCCAACCCGTGGCAACTTCAACCTGTTTTCAGAGAAGGCTATTATGTTATTAACTTAAAATAGTTACTTTGTCATTGTCACAACTGAACAAGGAACTGCGTAGCTATGTACACTTTTATTATTCTTACAATGCTTACATACTTTCTGCATTTTCGCTTTGTTTCATTTTATTATATCACGGCGTGTAGGTAATAAGCCCTAGAAAAAAATACAGGTACCTATCTACCAAACAGAACCACTTAACCCAAAAATATTACTATACTTTAAATAGCCACTGAAATTCAGAAAAATATGACTAACTCCGAGAATCGAACCCGGATCCATGACATTCCGTGTCACTGTGTGTGTGTGCTGTACCTAAAGTTAGTATTGATACACTCGTTGAAATTTGTCCATAATGTATTCAAGTTGCTCGTTTATCACTAAGTATAATATGTAGTGAATAGCGGCAAAAAAAAGTAAAAGTAGTTTTTCCTGGGGATCGATCCAGGGACCTCTGGCACAGTAACTCGCCCCTTGTCCGCCAGGCCACTCGGCCATCCAAATCCCTTTCGAAAACAACGTAAGCTTGCCAAAGGGTTATCACGCGTGTACTTGAAACGTCTGATTTATCCGTGCTTGCCTCAGAGCTCTAGGACGGCGTTAGTATGCGCGCGCGCACCCCATCCTTGCCCCGCGGCCTCGCCGCTCCACAATGCCACTTTACATTTTTTTTTGAAATTAAGAGCAATGGCTGCCAATGTGTGACCAATTTGAATTTAGATTAGGTACGGTAGGCCGAGCAAGAAGTTTCCGAATCCTGCGTAAAATTACGTTATCGTATCGAGATCGAGAAACCTCATACTAAATTTTAGTTCCAAATACGCTCACGGGCGGGCGCTGTTCCAAATGTCATACAAACTCGACGACGTTTACTATTCGACTTTACTTTAAAGTCGTGCACGACCCTCTGCTCGATTACGTTACGCAGGTTTCGAATATTCGCACTCGGGCTTCAGTTACGTTTATTTACTGCCAACTTTGGTATTATTTTAATAATTATTGCTAGTTGAAATATAGCACAAAAACGACAAATACTTGTGTAGTAATGTTAAATATCTCGCAACAAATACTTGCTACGTAAACGAGACGTAAATAAAGAGGAGTGTATAGTTTATTCCTTTGAAAAGTTTTGAAGCTACCCTTAGAATCGTGTTTCTCTGCGTAATCTTGTGTCATAATGAAAGGTATTTTTTTGACAATTTAACACAAGCAGTAGTGAAATAGTGTTCTGATTTTGCTGTGCTCCTTTTCTAATGATTTATTTTTTATGTAATTCATTGTAGGTATGTATTGTAAGAGATATTGTACCTAACTTGTTTTCAGAAAAATGACTGTGCCAAGTTTCTTGCGTCGCATCATTCTTGGCAATCATGTTCTTTTCGAAAGCCCTTTTAGATAAAAAAGAAACGTATCAAAGATCAGTTAACTGCCAGCTTATCGAATAAAAATTTGATATAGAAATAAAACTCTCGACGAGGGTTATAAATTCCGATCAGATCGTGAATGGCGACGAATTCGACCCCATTCTGAGTCGTCGCTAAGTGAAAAGTACCCGCTGGAACTGGGTGAAGGTCACGAGGCCAATATTTGGGGACACACCCGCTGTATGCACGTCCTTGAGGTGATGGAGATTTAGACTCTGAGACATCTTGTGAGCTTGAACAACAATTTCAATTCGAGTAAGCTTTGCTGCGGTAGAGGTGTCAATGTCAACGTAAAGTTATTGATGATTTTCTGGAAGATAATTTGAAAATGTAAGAAGTTTAGGATGTTTCTGGGTTGAACTGACGATTGAGTTACTTTCCTTCCTAACGATCTTGAGTCCATCGCTCGATTTTTTTTTCTGAATTAGAAAGAAGGTAAACAATATTGACATGTATGTCCTTTTATTGAAAAATGCTTTTTAAAAATAATTAACCATTCTCGTTATTTAATTTTATTCTCACTTGCTTAAACTTCTTTAACCTTTTTTCTAATGCAGAAAAAACGTTATAGAACTTCTACAATTTCTAACGTTGCTAGTATTAAGGTATAGGGTGCTTGGCGGCCACAACGATCTGCACAAGCTCTTATGTCTATAACAATAGAGCCTTGATTAGATCACTGTGAACGCGTCGGTTGCTCAGCCACTTTTCCTGCTGACTGTACCGTCGTTGTTTACCTCGGCGTTATATCGCGCGCTTATCAGCGTCGGTTATCAGTGGCGATAGCGCGAAAATATCGAGGAAAGTTATATAAGTTTTGATAAGAGTTTTTTCACTTAATTTTGAAATAATATTCAAGAATTAAGGGTCGGGTCGAGTAAGAGTGGGTTTAAAACATTAAACACTGAATTTCAAAATTATGACTAGTGATCAATTATTATGACAAGCATTACATTATGACTTTCAATGTTATCTTTTATGCCGGAAAAAGCATAGTTAAAGCATGACAGCAACAACCGAATTCTCCGCAGACGAGTTCGCAGGCAACAGCTAGCTAGTGTACAAATAAAAAAATATTTTTCACGTTTTTTTTGACAATTGCGTGGCTCATTTAACATTTACTCAACACTGCCAGTATCAAACTAAATTAGTAACACTTTCGACTCCCACGTGTTACAATTGTTTCGACGATAAGACGCCGCCGGTTGCAAAACGACCTACATTCCTAATGCATCCGTCTGCATTTCACCTTCTAATGCAATACACTGATAAAATCGAAGAACGATCTAATGTAAGAATTCCAAAAACAAACCTACTAAAGAGACCAAGTGCGGGTAGTTAGAGAAACCCTTGCAGCTAGAAGATGTTGCTACCCTCTTCAGAAGGTCGAGCACGACTTTACGAATCCTGCGTAACGTTACGGTTATCGTATCGAGATCGAGAAACCTCATACTAAATTTTAGTTCCAAATACGCTCACGGGCGGGCGCTGTTCCAAACGTCATACAAACTCGACAGCGTGTACTATTCGATGTTACGTGACGCAGGTTTCGAAAAGTCGTGCTCTACCCTCTGTCCCTTCGAGACCATGGACGCAATGTCGCGTCCGAAACGTCGAGGTATTTAAATATTTTTACGTGATTACGTCCCGAGTATCATAATAATGTGTTAAGAGAACATCCCAATAATTAACACCTTAATTTTAATAATTCAAACATGGCTACGAATTGAGTTTGAATGTGCCAACTACTGAGGCCGTGTTGAGCACCGAAGTACCTACCTAATCACCCACAGATACCGGCTTTATTTCGCCGTGAAAACAAGAAGAGTTTCCGTTTTAGCTCGCTTCAGATTGGCTATATGGAATGTAGAACGAATTGTCACTGTCATATTTTCAAATCTGTAGCCTGTCACGGTGAAATAGGAGGCTGGGCATGCCGTGGCATCATAAGCTAGACGTACTTACATATTGACAATGTTACACTACAGCAATTTCCATCCACAAAAATATTGATAAAATAATCGTTCGATTAAATTTTTATTAAAGCCATATATTTGAGTCATACGTTCAGTCATACGAAGCAACTAGTCAATTCAAAACATCCTTGTCCACAGGGTAATCATTCAATTTATTATTCGGCCAAGTGATTCAACGCATTTTTGCCAGTAGATTTATCCTGACCACTTGTTCAATAATAATCTGTTCTACTTAAACCTTTAATGACTTGAATGAGTTCTACTTATTTTCCGCCCTGTTTACGTCGATGCTCGAATTACGAGTCTTTTTCAGAGTCTGAAGTAAACAGACGTACGATGAATATTTAATAGTCGCCGAGGAATAATTTATTATGGCAACCCTGACTTCGTGTCAAGCATGCTAAAGTACAAATTCAAAGAGTCGATTTGAATTTGCATATTCTGTGGAAGAATATCATCACCGGTATTATATCACTCTGTTGATGTGAGCGCAGCATAAAATTGCAAGTGTTAAAAAAGTACCTGGCAACTCGTAAAAAACCGGCCAAGAGCGAGTCGGACTCGCGCACGAGGGTTCCGTAGGAAGATTTTAACGCTTTTCCCCAGTGTTTTAAGAAGTCCAGTGTTAGCAGAGCCCTGCTCCTAAGCAAAATGTACGCAGTGTGGGGTCAACTTATATTGGTCTGCGAAATCTACAGACAGACATAAAAATTTAAGATTTTGAGACTTTTCCGAGTGGTTATGCTATAAGAGCTAGTACCTTCATACCAAATTTCAAGTTTCTAGGACAACTGAAAGTTCCCTTTAGGTTTTCTCAGTACGGCGATTTGTATGGAAATAGATTTTTTAACGACTGTATCTTTTGATTGCGTTGACTTAGAAGGTTGATTTTATTCACGGCTTTAAGGGTCCGCAGGCCTGAGTATTTGATATTAATTTCAGCATGCTACCTTCACGCGTTCCAGAGAAAAAGGGTCTTGACAGACAGACAGATAGACAGACAGACAGACAGACAGACAGACAGACAGACAGACAGACAGACAGACGGACAACAAAGTGATCCTATAAGGGTTCCGTTTCTTCCTTTTGAGGTACGGAACCCTAAAAAAGAAAAGCTTTTAGAACAAATTGGCCACAATCTTATAAAAATGTGACTGGGGCGTTTATTTAACGAGGAATACTTTAAATATCGAATACTTCGTCTTCGCTACGCATAGTCAAAGCTTTGAATTCGGAATGCAATCTGGGACAGACTTAGCGTAAGAAAATGTTACACTTGTTAATATCAAGGATGCTACGTGCACGACGCAGTTAGGTAAGATGGCGGCCGATTTGGATATACGAAACGTTTAATTAACTAACTTAGCCTTGCTTAGAGGAGAGTTAGGTTGCACGAATATTATTCACGACTAGCTCTCTAGACAGGGTGAGCAAAACACTTTGCTGTAGGTCTGTGCTCATTATGTTATCAGAGAATAAAATCAGCCATTTTTTATTTATTGTTGCTTTAGTTTGCGTTATATGTATTGCATTTTAGTGCTAACATTTTTGCGTGTAACCTACAATTGTAATGCCACACATACCTACGCTATTGTAATAATATTTTTTATGGTATTTCTTTCGATACACTTTGACCCGTTGCGATTGCCTTCGTCTTGCTACGATATGGTAGTCCGATAACCACTGCCATGGAAATAAACGATGATAGTTTTTTTTATAGTTGGAAACTCTTTTTGATAGCCTATGTTTTTTCTACATCTTTTAATTTTAACACCGTCTGTTTGACTTGCTTGTGAAAAAATCTGGACTTCGAGCAAGCCTAAATATAGTTTTATTTTCAACAATAGTACCTAACTAGCTTTGTGTTTTATCACACGGCATCATTGAGAGTGTTAAATGCGGTAATGGCATCTTTATTTGAAAAGCCGCAGTTACAAATAGGTTCGATACATACAGAAAATCGCAAAAGAAAATGATACTGGCCACGAAGTTCTATTAAAAAAATATCTGTTGTGTGAAAAAACCGACATTTAAATTTAGAACAGAACGATGCACGTCCCACACGGGTGCAGCTCACGTGTGAATGGAATACGAATTCAAATGCCACCTGTTTGGTTTAACATTTTGTAGGAACGTGGTTTATGTTTTATGTTAGAAATTATGAGTGTGTTCTGATGACGTGTTTTGTTCTTACATATAAGTCTGTTCTTACATATAAAAGGGCATAAGTGCTAATTGACGCTCAATGATAAATGAAATAAAGGGCCCTTGATTTTTTACCTACTGTTGGTTTCATTATTGACGTGATTTATGATCAAAAAGTAAATTATGCGAGTATAACAGAGCGGCCTGGAAACTCCAAAATATTTTAAAACGACTAACGCGTTTGGCAATGGTCTCGTACACTTTTTTGACAATCATTTGTAACTATGAAGTAATAGCAATGCACGCCAATAGGAACATGCAATAAGTCCTACCTTCCCGTTGTCGTGTTAACATTTAATGTCAGCGTAGCGCTTCGGCCCACGCGCACCGTGCGTGGTGAAAATATCGCGTGCGAACAACAATGTGTACAATTTATGTTATGGCTGCAATGTCAGCGAGACATTGGAATCGGCTGATGGGTTACAGTAGCTTGATAGTATTTGAGTTTTCCAGAGGGACGGTAAAGCCACAGATTTGCGCAACTAATCAAGTGGATGTACCTACTCGGAGACGAATACGAGATACACATAGACATATACATAGAGTATGGACTATAAAGTAGTCTATAGAGTAGTGATATATGAGCCGCGATCACGTCCGCTCCTGCCAGCGGGCTCGGCAACACCGTTCCTATTTATTTCAAAATGTTCCAAAGGGCATATCCTGATATATACAGAAAAAAACTGAAATGAGGAAGATACTCTTATCTATACTTAATGTAGGTATAATTGTATGTATACGTAGGTACATGAAGTAACAGGTAACAGGCCAGAAGCAAATGTACAAAGTAACTCTGTCTGTTACCTTTTCACGCCTATACCTACCACTACTGAAGTAGTTTTGATGAACTTTGGTGTAGAGATAGATTGGACCTTGGCCAAGGGCACAGGCTACTTTTTATCCCGGAAAATTGCAACAGCGATAAACAGCTGGTTGTACATGTATGACATCGACTTGTTTTCTTTACTATAAGGTATGTAGAAGTAACTTACGTACGGCGTTAAGTCACGAACATATAGTAAGAAGTGTGTATGTTATCACGAAGGCGCTTACAAGTTTACGAGTAAGTGGCGGTTTCGACACCCAAGATTCTAATTTCGGAACCACCCCCGTTGAAATTATTTTTCAAGGGCCCAATTACGGCTCGGGATTATAAATCTAGAATAATCTCGAACCGAACTCGTTCGTGCGTAAGCCCGAAGATAACCATGTTTATATACTAAACCGTAACATAACTACCTACATTAATAATAGAGACATTGTATGTAATATGTTTTGATGTAGGAAGAAAACGGATGGCTAAAGAGATATTACGTAGTATCATCGCCAGCCTTTTTTACGTCCCACTGTTGGGCACAGGCCTCCTCTGAGAATGAGAGGGCTACGTAGTATATTGCGTTTTAATGGGAAAGACTGTCATATTCACACATCATTAAAAAGGTATTGACATATAAAAAATACCTGTCCCCTATTTCACCAACTTTACAAAATTGACAGTTTTCAATGTCAATTCGGTGTCAATTGCTGACTTGAAGAGCTTTTGTTTTAGGGCGCTTCGTACTGGCCATGAAATGTAGTTCGAATTGTCATGACAAAACGACAATTGTAAAGTTGGTGAAATATCCATTGGAGCATACAGCAACTTATTCAAGTTCGACAGCAAAATTTCTCATCGAGAATAGAAGAAGTGTAGTTTACTTTTATCTTCGTTTGCACTTGTTAAGAAGGAAATTATAACGGGTTTTTCATCTCATTTCCGTTTGGTGTTCAACTAGCATTACTAGCGTGTTTGCTTTGGCATTATTATATAGTATACAATTGTGTAAATGTTATTATCAAGTCAGGCCAAGGCTGTGGCTACAAACACTGGCACGAAACTTCAAAAATATTGATAAATATTACATAACTTTTAGTATGTAACGTTGCGGACGTCTGTAAACACGGCACGTGCGACAAATCAATATTTTTCGGTTTTTATTAATCTTTAAATCGGTTTACAATAAGCATTAATCACTGAACGTAAAACTTTGTTAGATAAAGTAAAAACTTTTACATTGATTGGATGAATGACGTTTTATGATGTTATTTCCTTCTATGTACCTACATATAAATACCTATAATCGCTTCAATCACGAACATTTACCTCAGTTCTAGCTGAGCGCCTAAACGTGACTTATACGGCCGTCGCTAAATAACAGATGTAAACATTTACTTACTAACACCATGGACTTTGGTTCTAATACAATACAAAATTCACGGTAAATGCGTCCCAGTCCAGTACAACACGGCATTTTTCGATGACAGCCATACGTCATTCATAGCGCTCTCGTTCGACCAAACTAAGACTGACGATGACGATCGATTAGTGGTCTTTTTTTGCAAATTAGTGGTCTGGCGTTAGACGTTTTCAAGCGCTAACACGAAGTCCATGGCCTTGGTTAATCAATAGATGTATAGTCGATAAGTAAAGTGGCAACAATGTACTGTCCCCTATTTTAATACCTGACGTACAGCTTACGCAACTCGTGAAAAATCGCCTGCGCAAGCGATCAAAAACAAGAGCACTGCGTGGTATTATTAGTAGATTTTGCAAACCTAACTTTAAAAGTATAGTTTTATACTAGAAAGTGTTACGGTGTGAATTAGAACGGACTTAATTTGTGTCAGGCTGCTTTAAAAAAAAAGAACATAAATCACAATTTGTCACAGTTTATTTAAAAAGTCATAGAAAAATTATTGATTGTTAAACGCAACGAACAAAATCTACTTTACTGAAACCATGATTATTATATTTCTTTGGAGTAAAAACCGCAGTACCTACAGTAAGAAATCTTCGAACTTATACCTACTTGGTGATAGGTTAAAAGGTCATAAGGGTGGGATCACACTGCGGCGCACGCTACCCATGCTGCAGAGAAAATCGTAGCTGACGTGGTTCGATTTGTATAAAAACGTGTGTAGCATGCGCCGCAGTGGGGATTCGCCCGAAGACAGAAGAAAAAATCGTGCCTTAGAGGCCGATGTTCTTCAGTGGACAAAAAAGATCTATAAAAGATTTCTCACGCTTAAAAGTGTCACAAATTCACAATCAACTTATTTCGTAGACTCGCTTACAAATCGAGTTGTATGTAAAACCATTTCGCTACGGTAACTACGATAATGAAACTACACAATTCGCAGAATCCTGATGACGTCAATTGTCAAAAAGTTTAGCAGGAAAAGGTTCTTCCCCGTGAAATTACGGTGGGTGATGCAGTTTACTATGAGATCCGACATGTAATATGAATTATTATGAATAAATAACTATGAACTATGAACTATCTACTTTTACAGGGAAAACTAAACCTGTATTTTTTCCTTGCCTTACCACAACACGACATTAATATTTTTGAAACAATCAACAGGAATTTACACCACCGCTTGTCAAACGTCACAGCTTCGTCACGGAAAAAATCTTGGTAGCCGGGAATCTTTGGTGGTTAATAATTATTATGTGCACACTCCCTTAGGGGGTATAGGTATTATCACTATGGAATTTAGTGTGAAAAGGCTTTATTTTTTAGAATTTAAACTTTATTCCTTGCAAACAGACAAAATTGACACAATGGTTCCGAAACTCGTTTAATTCTGATTTGAATACGAAGAATATTCATTAATTAAACACTAACAAACACTTCGCAGTGTGAACGTTACATCTAATATAGTACAAATATCTGTACAGCCAACCACATAAATATCTAAACATGTACGTACCTACATGTAACTGGAAATAATGTCTGTGTATAAGTAGAAGACAGTGTTGTGGCGAGCCATGGAAGAGGCCTATGTCCAGCAGTGGACTGCTGTGGGCTAATGATGATGATGATAAGTAGATGTTTTAGAACTCGAATGTACAATAAGATGACATTGCTCTCGCGTTTTCGCCGACCGTCGCACGCGCAGCTTGCGTCAACTGTCGTAAATAGTCGTAATAGCTTAATGGTGACATTGGTGACCCGTGAGTCACCACGTGGGAACCGTCGTGAACTATGCTGGACATTGGACCGATTGTGTAGCACTTACGATGTTTACGAAAACAGAAAACATTGTAAGATGATACCTACTTGATTGAATACGGGTTTTAATCGCTTATTATAAGATGTCGTTTCGTTGCAGAGCTGATGAAAGCTTGTGAACGATCTACGAATGGGCCCTAAAAAAGAAGAAAACGGAGAAAAGACGAACTAAAATTTCTAATACAATTTTGTTGCCATATTCAACAGAATATACGTCAAAAATGTGACAGATGCGAATAAATGGCGTCATTTAATTTCTACTCTTTTTGCTAGCTATATCACTTTAATTTTCCGTAAGTATTAGCCGAATGTTTGTAACTCCATCTCTGCCCTATTATATCATCTCTGGCCCCTACTTCGCCAACGTTGCTCAGTCAGTACAATGACAATTCTATCAACACCCCATTGCAAATATGAAGCGCACTAAAACAAAAACACATCGAGTCAGCAATTTACACCGAACTGTCATTGTAATCTGACAATGAAAATGTGATAACGAAATAGAGGGTCCAGTGAAAAACGACAGAGTTGACACTAATATTTGTCAAACACCTACGTACCTACGGTCAAGTGAAGTGGCACTACAACGTTTAGGTGATAATACTTACAGCGATCGTGGAGACGCGAGTAGACTCTAGATTAACCCTGTTATTCATAAACCTATTTTAACTAAAATGCCGTTAAAGTTCGTTTGTAAGTCCTTTTTTGTCACATTGACATTTCCGTTAGTAAGAAGAAGACAAAACCTATTTTAGTTAATGGAGGCTTGAGTGACGTTTATGAATAAGGCCTTTAAGCTTTAAATGCCGCTTTAAGTTGGTCAAGTGTGGCGAATACTTATGTGGGATGAAACAGATCGGAGAGTCGAGAACTTGGTTTGCATTCTATTCGGAGGTCGACACTGTCCTTGACCAATGTATATCGACCTTAAGACTAATTACATTTTTATTAGTTGGAGCATGTTCGAAAATCGTAAAAGTTCGAGTTACAATTAGAGTTATAATTGTATGTTTTTAGTAAGAATGATGTCGTATACAACAGGACTAAATAAAATGCAGTGATAATGATAAGACTAAAAATGGAATGGTTTGGAATGTGCCGGAGGAAGGGCGTTAGGGAAATAATTATACTCTCAAAGTCATTGTCTAGATAAAGTTGCTAACTAATGGTTATTTTTCAAGTAGTAGCTTTATGCCAATACTATGTGAAACAAAGATTTAGTTTATAAGTACCTACAACGGGATCACATCCAGCCTTCCCTTTAATATGTTCTAGGAATGAAAAAAATGCGTAATTATACTTGAATTAGTGGAAATATCGAAAGTTCATCATGTCTCTTTATCAATTTTCCACAAAATACTATCTCAAGGCTCATTAGATAACGATGATTTAAATAAACGCCATCAAAAGTAAGATTTGAAATAATTGCGAAGTTTAATTTAATGAATTAAAAAAAGAGACTCAATTGTTTTGTAGAAAGTTTTTGTAAGCTTTGATGGAACCGTGAGTATTACTTTGACCTGTAATTATGGTTCCACTGTTGGGCGAAGGCCTCAGGCCTCCTTCTCAATCCTCTTGTTAAGGCCAAACGACCCCGACCTGACCCAAAAAGAAGGTTCATTTTACTTGTATACCTGTGTCTGTATGTGAAATCATAACTGTTTTATGGGTAAACAGATATAAATACGCGAATTTTTTAGTCGAAAGCTAGTTAAATGGAGATAGTCCTCATTAAAATTTAAGCCGTTCTTGTGATACCTATTGTACTTTGAAATGAAAAAGTTGGGGTTTTTCAACTTTTCCAAATTTCAGTTGGACTAAGTCTGCACTGCATAGCATGGAAACCAATCAGTGATCATTTGGTCCAGTGATTGTTTATTAAATAAAATAATCGCAATTAACCAAGTCATATGCGTTCAACAATGATTCCTAATACGAATTAAAATCCTAACGCAATAAACACGAAAGCGCGCATGAGTTAATCAGGAAAATTCTTTGTCTAGTAAAAAAACATTGTAAACATCCTAAACCGACCGACAAAATGTTAATATACGATTATTAACGCGTTCCGCTATTATTGAAATGATGTAAGTTAAAACGAACATTACTCACAACTCTAAACTTACAAGTGTAGGAATTTAATTATATTTTATAGTTTTAACGCTAATTCGTTAAACTAAACAAATAAAATACCCAGAAAATATATAAAATATTACATTATACAATTTGTTTGTGCCACGCCAAAAATGCTAAACTTTTCACAAAAGAAAAGGAAACCATAAATTATAATAATTTGACATGAAGATTTATGCTGGGAAACATATCTATCTGCAAGGTTTTGCTTGTAGAGTAGGTAGTTCTCTGGCCTCGTTCGCGCCATAGGTCTGTAGGTACCTACCTATAGGCAGACTTATTACGCCAAACCTGCTCCAAATTGCCCTGTGTCTTGTCTCCTAGATTTGCTAGCTAACCTGCTATGACCTTACTGCCAAGTCGATGTAACCTTGTTCACCGTATGACCTAATTAATAACCGCATACACGATACCATTTCGGTATGGGCAGATAAGGGCACCGCTTCCGTTGCGTTTCACCCAACGGTAGAAAACGCAGACTGTCATGCCATTTTCAAAGTTGCTATGCGTTTCTTTTCAATGAGGTAAGAAGATGACACACTGCGCGAAACTGTATTGGAATGATCTGTCTTGGGCGTCATCGGGATAAAATTTCTACCAAGAACGGATTGGAATGTAAAGTCGATCGTAACTTTACGGAATCTCGCAGTTGAGATAGCTATCGATGGCAATGAGGGGCTTTAGGACTGTCAGAAGATTGCTACATAGCCATTGTCTTCATGTGTTACCAGTAAGAGGTGCAATCGACAAACTTAATCGCAGTGTCTTGTGTGACAGAGAGAGAGAGAGACAGAGACAGCTATAATATGAAATGCCACTGGAAAATATCACAGTATTTATCGACCTTTTTTCTCGTAACCAACTACATTAATGAAAAAAATTACAAGAACCTAATTACAGGTGTTTAGGTAAGCCACTAGATACCTGCAAAATTAATAACGTATGCTCGAAGGTAAATAGATATTAATATGTAAATATGGAAGAAATGTCGAAACAAAATACTGTTTTCACACTAATTTAATTACTATAACAAAAATTACATTCAACACTCGATCAGAATTATCATAATTAATAAACTAAATCGTATTAGGTAAGTACCTATATGAGCGCGAGTTTAATCTTTGGAACGCATCGATAATTAGCAACTTTAAGTGGTAATATAAATAGGTATACGAATGACGTTCACACACGTTAAAGGCAACACTCTACTTAACTTGACAGAAAAGTGAAAAATTAATCATTTTTCGAAATGCATTTCAATTTAATGTAAAATTAAAGTTGTTTATTAACATTCTTACTCGTTAGTCAACAATAGTAGATTATGCAACTGCTACATAATGAGTGTTTTAAGGCCTAATTATGTGGAGTTGCATACATTACTTTATCTACACACATATTATAAGTACTCTAAGATGTGTTCACCCATACCTGTCACGAAATTTACCGTTTTTTTTAATCATAAACAAACATACCGAGGTGACGTTTCGTTTACTGTTTTTTTTTAATTTAAAAATAAATAAATATCACATTATTATTTATACATGTCGTACTGAAGTCGACTTATATACGTGAGTGATCCGTTTTATTTCACTATGATTGTAAATTACGTTGGTTTTAAAATTTGAAACATTGAATTCGATCATAGTGAAATACACGCCGCTGGGTCGTGCGCTCCCAGAGGAAGGACTACGAATTAGTCCGAAACATGTCGGGCTAAACTCGACTTATATACGTGAGTGATCAGTTTTTATTTCACTATAATTAAGTCTCACGGTAGTTTCATTGAATTCAATATCGAAAAGTCATTACGATATCGAATTCGATGTCGTAATGACTATTACTTTACTGCTGGTGATGGTGGGTGGTGCTGGGGCTCGCGCTATCGGCGAGAAGGCGACGGCGTACTGAAATGCTGGTCATTTTCTACGGTTTCTGAACTCATTATAGAGGACTTATGATATGTTTATCTACATAAAGATAAATACTATTTTGTAAATATTCAGCTAATCATAATGGTTAAAATGGCTGCCTTAAAGTGTCATTACATTCTTTGTCAGTCAACCGTTCCGTTGTCTGCATTTCAGACAAGTAGTTGGCACTAACCAGCGACGAATAGCGGAAAAACGTGTTTTTTTATAAGAATTGTCCATGACATTTAGTTTTTTTTACATCTTGACAGTTTTGATCACAATGTACGAGTCAGCGATACACTAACACACATTTGTTTAGCTTCTGTGAGACTATACCTAATTGATACGCTCTTAGAAAACGTTAAGACTTGGAATCACTGCGACAGTAAAGCTGACTAGACAGGTAGTTAACAACCTTATAATTCTATTACATATAGGTACTTAAGTATCTATCTAGCTCATCAGCATAGCAAACAGTTTAATACAAAGATGAAAAGAGAATGATGTATCTTTAAAACAATACAGTACGGCACATTTCAGCGTAGCATTGTTTGGTATCACGGACGAGTAAAATATGCATTAGTTTCAACTTTCATTACACTTTTGTAGTACCTTTTGCTGTCATCATTTTCTATTAAATTACGCAAACGTAGGTATTCTTATTCACAGTGAAACACACAAACACGACAAAGCAAACTAAATATTACGATGGCTTTAGTTTCTCATTTCTAATTCAAGAGTATTAAGTTTCGTAATTACTTATTAATATACAAACTTTCTAGTTTCTACTGCGCCACATAACTATTTAGTTTCATAATTTTAGTAACTTACAAAAACTTATGACACTATTCAGTGTGGTTTATAAAAAAACTTCCGTTAGGAACAAAACAACTGAAAACCAACCGCGCTGCTCGGAAAAACCTGATTGAACAACACGCAAAATGCGCAAGAAACACGAAATCATTACATTTTTACCCGATTGTCATTTCCACTTACATAATTTGAACACAAAAATTAGCACCTTGTGCAAATGAAATAGTTCATAAAGACCTACACAATTGGAGATTGTCCGATAATCATTTATTTTCAACTACATAAATATACGACGCAAAAACAATGGACGGGCGCAAATATAAAACAAATAACCTCATTTAGCTTCTTGTACGAAAGGTGAGCGCGGACGAATCCAACAAAACTTCGCGACTTACATGTTTTGAACAGCGGAATGTGGGTAAGCGAAAACAATTGAAGAGCGCAATTACGGAGCCAAGGACGCCGCTTGCGCGATACCTGACTACCTAGCTAAATACCTCGGCCGCCCACACGCACTAAATAAAGCAAAATTTTTTCACTAATACGGAACTAGTGCTTGGCCGTACGCCATTACGATTATCACATGATGCCGCACTCACCTTCATGTCATCAAGCATATCGCAGGCGGAGATGAGGGAAGCGGTGTCGGGGGACAGCTTGATAACACCCATGGTGCAGTCCTGTTCAGAGTCAACTGATAAATTCTCAACAAAAGACGGGCGAACTATTCTGATTTCTCAAAGTCGAACAGTTTTGACGCGCGTCGGCAGTTTTGAGGAACACAGAGCGCGAGACGAGCTCACGTCGTGACCGAGCCGCGTGGACTGCCGTCGTGCGAACGCCGCGGCCAGTGAAAGGGCCCTGACGTCACGCCGATAACCGCGACTTGTTGCTATACCGCCCGTCTCGCTCCCACCCACACCAACACATAACCCCCTCTCCATCTATTAATGATATGATACCCACCGTTTGATTAAACGCACCGAATTGTCGGCGTTATCGTTCTGCACACCGATTTCGATTTTTATTCGGTGCAACAAAGAACGGAATCGATTCTGACCTTGCCGAGCCGAACGAATGTGAAAGGATGCCTTAGTTTGTTTTTGTTACACAACCCGACACCAAAACAAGTTGTTTTTTAAAGGTTTAAAGTGGTTATATTTAACACCGCCAACGGGTTATGTTAAGTATATAAGGCAGTGAGTTATTGACCTTTAAAAAGGTCGCCAAGAGGCCTATTTGGTTGTGTACTTGTAGAGGGTGTACGGATGACGTAGATGCGCTACGCCCACGCCCGCGGGAGCCTGCGGCGTAGCGGTGCTACGCAACGGTAGTGCGTAGCAAGTGCTACCTAAACAATAATATTAACATTGGACAATAACAATATACTATTACTGATGTTGGAGTGTTATAAACAAAAACTGGAGATAATAAAGCGACGAAAAGAAGGCTGGTTAATTAGATTACGATAATAAAGCAATTTCTTCCAACCACTCTTTTGATTGGACACTAATTTAGTTAACGATGTATCTCGGGTTTTTGGTGCATCCTTATTAAATTAATAGCTTGACGGACCTTAATTATGCCACTAGCTAAATCACCTAGCTAGTGTATTTGACCATTTATTGCACGCCACGTATTTGCAACAAAATGCACATTAAACTTCTGTTCAAAATGTTTAAATAGTGTTCCGTTATATGAAACCGACCTTAAACACACCTACTTACTATAAAAAAACCTGCTTTAAAAAAACCGCATTCAAATCGGTTCAACCGTTTCAGAGCTACGGTGCCACAGACAGATACACAGACACACTGACATACAGACAGACACGAATAGCGGTCAAACTTCTAGCACCCCTCTTTTTACGTCGGGGGTTAAAAAATGGAGAACATTCACTCCTAATAATTATTTTCTCTCGAGATGCTTAGAATGTCAAAATGACGGAAAAAATCTGTTTTTAATTTCATCTAATTAAGGTGTGGTAGCAGATAATGAGAAAAAAGCAAAGCAATACTTAACTAAGTAATGTTTTATGTTTTGTGACATTAATGGTCGGTTTTACGACCGCCTACCGCTGGCCAAATTGTTATTTTTTACGCTTTTTTTAATACTTTTTTAAACAATTACTTGTAGCACAGAATCTTACATTTATATTTTTATCGGTGATCGTCTACGCCTACGCCTGTAGATACTCGTAGTTAGTAAAATATTCAGCATGGCAACAATTTTATATGGCAACATTTTAGTTACTTTTCCATAATTTTTTTAACCTCCGACGAAAAAGAGGGGTCTTATAAATAACCACCGACGAAAAGGAGGGGTGTTATAAGTTTGACCTGTGTATCTGTGTATCTGTCTGTGGCATCATAGCTCCCAAACGGATGGACCGATTTCAATGTGTTTTTTTTTAATCGAAAGCTACTTTAATCGACATTGTTTTTAGCTAAGTTTCATTAAAATCGGTTCACCCGTTTTTGAAATATTGAACTTTGAAATGACGATGTCGGGGGTTATTCAACTTTTCTAAGTCGGTTATTTATATTTTTTCCCGTTTACGCCCACGGCCCACACCACACTTCAAAGCTTAGATTAAAGCTCTTAGATAAGGATTAGAGATTGAAAGGCGCGCTAAAGGTCACGCCGCACCGCCCTTGAACTCACGCGCAGTAAGGACGCGTCACCGCTGACAGGTGAAATGAAACTTGGTATGGTAAGGTCGCCAATTCACGAAGTCACGCATATGATTTTAAATATAATTATATGTGTGGCTGTAGGTAAGCATGTTGCTATGACACAAAGTTTTTCATGAGACTGCAAATGACTTTCGCTGTTGAGTTGAAACACAGAAAAAATATCGGAAAAATCAACTAGTAAATAGTGAAACATGCACTTACTTATTTTAGTATGAGACTAACAGGTTGCTGCATGAATATGAAAGACTCATCGATGCAACAACAAAAAAAAAACAGCAACCTATGAACCTATTCACACTCTTATCAAAAATCTATTTTTCGCTGTATAAATAAAGTTTTTTTGTTATTAATATTAACAAAATAACCCTTAGCGTGAAACAAAGTATTTGATTCCAATTTCCGAGACTGCGCCGACGGCTCTCTTGACTGATTTATTAGCCCCTCTATAGTTGACAGGTAGAAAAAGTTTTCCTATTTACGAATATCTAAATATATTCAAGGAAGACGGAAAAAGTATTCTTTACCACGAGTTTTCGTTGGCGTTCCGGGTTGACAGCCGCCATCTTAGCTGTCACGGCTTTGAAATAACATGAAACGCCTACAGTCACAACCCGTGGTCATAGAGTCATAACACTCGCTTCTTTAAGAGGTTTTGAGTCCTTATTTTTAATCACTTAGGGATTCCATTGGCAAACCTGGTCCTATTTGGAGCGCCTTATTTCAGGTTAGGTAGGGGTAGAGGTGTAGGGGGGGGGGTAGGGGGGGGTTTCAGTTTGGTTATCTATGGCTGCTTCAGCGTTAAAGCTCCATATTCGCCATCCCTATCCGCTTATGGCACGAAAAACTGCATTGGAGAACAATACTGTCAGAACAATTAGGAAGGCCCCTATCTAAATACATATGAATATTCAATCGCAGAGTTACCATTGATAAAATAAATATTACACTTAAATTAAGCATAACTTTACGCAGTTTAATCGAAATGCGAACATCCGAAAATGAAATAAGTAAGTGCCATCGACTTGACGAATTGCTATTCAAAAAGTTTTGCGTAAAATTACTTCACACATCGACTTTTTTGAGGAACCGGCGAACTGTGATGCGTCCTAGCAAAGGTAATAATAAAGTCCCAAAGTCTGAAGGATGCGGAATAATTTCTGACGATTTGAAGGCAATTGAGGAGTACCTAAATATAGCAGGACGGGAAAAGATGACACGACTCGGAAGCGAAATAAATTGGGATTAAACTTGTTTTGTACGATAATATCGTGTTTACAGAACTCGTCGCCTTGCTGAATTCAAATTTCCAGGAAGACATTTTAAGTTTAACGTTAATACACACAAATATTATATACAGGGTGTAACATTTAGATCGATCAGTATGGGAAAGTCTGAAACTATAAGACATACGAAGATCTGTTCTCAGGAACCATGTCGTCGATTTTAGTAACAAGAAAAACTGCATTCATACATTAAAAAAAACTTGTACTCAGCTCGGGAATCGAAACTGGAAGTTTTGAAAAATAAAACGAATACTATTTCTATTTAGATATGGATTGTGTAGTTCATGCAGCAAATGTTAACTATGAAACCAGATATTGATGTCTAAAATTAACAAAATGCGTTGTTTTCATATCCTTTCATTTATTTTAGTAGGTGTTCTACTGTTGTAGGTGTGACTACCATGGAATGTTGTATTGAAAAAAAAAAAAAATATATAGCGATGGACTACTGGATGGACTCCAATGCGTTCACTCGATTTCATACTTTTGAACAGTTTTTACAGTTCACGACTTGATTGAGCAGGCGTTTCACTAAGTTCACGATGCTCGAAGGCGTCGAGCAATCGAGCATAAAACTTGCTCTGAGCAGATTTCAGTTTCTAAACTGTGAACATTTTAATATATTTAGCGGTTAGGAGAGGAAGTTGAGCCGTGAACGTAATTGAGTTATTAGCGTTTCTTGTGCACGCGTTAATGGATGTCGGTTTCTTTGTTAGCGAGTCACGCACAAATACATTGGGTTATGTTTACTTAAGGCCTTATTATAATTAAGTTGAAGCGATTAATTTTTTTGCTACGCACTGCGCATTCATTGTTTTAAGGGGTTTAAATTTGTAGTTCAAATTGAAAAGATGTCGTAAGATCTCTTGTTGATAACCGGTGGAATAGATAAAGCATGTACAGTCAGCAGCAGAAGTTGTTAAGCAACCGAAGCGGTCACAAAGATCTGCACAAAGAGCCGTGCTTAGATCACTGTGAACGCGTCGGTTGCTTAGCAACTTCTGCTGCTGACTGTACCTATGTACTTATGTTTTTAAGCGAATAAAAAACAGTAACATAAATGAGTTGGAGTGTAACACCGATTACCGATAGACATAAACGTCTGACTCTGCGTGTTGCCATATAATTTATACCTACTTAATAATAATATAATGACGACCCAAATGGAAAATTACTAGTAGTATTTGCCTATAATTCTTTAAAAGTAAAATCATTCATCAATCATTGATGCAACTGTAGTGGTTAACAGGATGACCAAACAGATGATGATTTAAGCACTTAAAAAATCTTAAAATTAGCTGCTTCAAGTTCTCTTCTCTAGGAAACAGACCCAATTGTTTATAGAAGAATTAATTAGAAGTACTAAAAATAAATTGCCTAATGAAGCAGGTCAGTCATTAAAAATGGCTGCCACTTTAAATGTCTCAGCAACCGGTTTTAAAAAGTACGCCGGTTCCGCTCTTGACTTTGAAAATATCAAGCCAATTTATTCATTACGTAATAATATTGTGGGATCGCTAAAAAATGCACTCAAGGACTTAAAAAAGTAAATGTTGAGATAAAATTGAAAGTAGATAGGAATTGTGGGTCATTGTCACTCGGCGAGTCTATAGGTACCCTGCGGCTGCGCACAGATAGTATTCTACATTCTACCTAGATAGCATACAAATAAAGTCGCTATTGCAAATAATGTTTACTGGTTTATCTCTATGGCAATGTCGACCGTACTTCAATGACTAAGGAATAAAGTGTGGACTTTATCTGTCGGATTTTCTAAGTATGCATGTTATGTAGTGCCTACCTGTAAAATGTCGAGACATGACATGTTATTATTACAGAGGCTACGGGTATCCTTTGCAATATGTATTAGCGATTTGTAATTTGTTAGTGAGATGCAAAATTAAAGTTTAGAGTGGTAATCATTATTCTTGTTAGATTTTGTATTGGCAGTGTAATTGCGAAAGGTTGCATGCCTGTTCTTAAATTAAATCATTACAGCAAATCATTGATGAATTAGATTAAAATTTAATTGTACATGTGTTTTAGTTTTAATATGAGGTCTAATTTGTAATGCAACACGGTAAAAATGCCTAAACATGAATATGAATTATTGTTCTGGACTTTGTTGATCAGTTTTATTTTAATTTACCAAAAATTTACCTACACAGCTTGACAGTAACAAAACCAAAGCGCTGGAAAATTTAAACTACTTACATGAAACATAATTATACAAAGCGTACAGTCGATGTCATAAATACGTTTACACTTTAAGTAAGTAAAGTACAAAGGCGGACTTATCCCTATAAGGGATCTCTACCAGTCAACCTTACAACAACAACTCAACTACTCAGTCAACTTTAGTACTTACCTTCACTATTTAACGTCATGTTTAAACTATCACATGAAAATGTCACAGCGATTAAAGTGACAAGGTACTAAAGTGTAAACATATTTATGACTTCGCTTGTACAATAAAAAAATAAAGCATTAGGAAGTTTTGAATGCTCTTGACCTACGAATGTTGTACATTCTAGTCCTAATTTCGTAACAAGCACGGGACACAGATAAAAATAAACAACTGAATAACGCGTTAAAAATAAACTTATCGTTATTAATGTGGGACAAGAGCGATGTCACGTGCGAATCCAATAGTCATTAAGAATTCTTCATACCCAAAGATTTCGCAAACTTCTTCTACTTCTCTATTTATATCTAAGTATCAATCTATCTATATCGGGAGACGAGCTGTTGGTAGGCCTCCAACAAGATGGAGCGACGACCTAGTAAAGATTGCGGGACCGCGGTGGATGCGGAAAGCACAAGACCGGTCTGAGTGGAGAGCCGCGGGGGAGGCCTATGTCCAGCAGTGGACGTCTTTCGGCTGACATGATGATGATGATGATCTATCTATTTTCCTTTGTATTAAAACAGACCACGCTGTTGTGCAGTGTCGCCAAATCGTTAAGGTAATTTTAAAACATTCATGTCGTGATTAGTTAGTTCCGAAATATTATTAGTGTGCGTGAGATTAGCGAAACTGTAATGAAGTAGGTATAGCCTTTTGCGCCACAGTTCGGTTACGCAGATACTAGTACTTCCTAATAAAAACTAAACTGTTGTAACTTTACTATCTTACGCAAATACACATGTCAGTAGCTTGCACATTTTTGTGCATGTTGCGTTATATTTGTATAGTTCGATGTACACATGTAGCTTTCTACTGCTCCATTTTGCTGGCACTTGTACACTACACCCATCGAGACAATATTAGTCGCCCACGCTATTTTTCCTGATTGTTGTGAAAACTATTAGTAAATTTTGATCAATTAATGTTTTGATTAATGATTTTTCATTGTGACGGTGAGTAGGTCTTAAAAAACCCCACATTTCACATGTTCTAGGAACATACGGAAATATTATACACATTAATTGTCTAGACAATACTAACAAAGTCATATCTATAAGGTATCTCGCTCAAGGACGTTTTAAAAAGTTGTTCGGAGACCTTTAATAGTCAACCTGATTTGGTCGTTATTGTCAGACTACAAGTTTTTAATTGAGAAAGAAAAAAATAATGCCTTATTTACTACATTGCGAGCAATAATAATGGTTTCAGTCAAGCATTTTATGAGTTTGTGCCTTATAAAGAACTGGTAGCATTTTATTTTAAACAAAGAACAATAGGATTAAGGCATGAAGTCCAGGCCCCTAATTCACCATCCTTACAATTGTCAGTTTTATATGACAATTCGAACTACATTTCTTTGACAATATGAAGCGCGCTAAAACAAAAGCTCTTCAAGTCAGCAGTTGACACCGAATTGTCATTGAAAACTGACAATTGTAAAGTTGGTGAAATAGGGGTTGACTGAGTTCGGTCCGAATCCGAAAAAGGACAGCCCGAAGTACTATTTGGACAAGATGACGCAGAAATAGGATGACGGAATTCGGATCTAGTGCGCAACCTACAAATAATAGTAGGCACTACCTACTGCTACTTTTTACCGTAATTTCACGGATTCGAATCCATTCTCGATTGCTGTTTAACAAACATCAACAAACATGTGCACGAGGCCCTTAGAGCGTTTAAGCCTTAACTCGCCAGATTAGGGTCGGTTTTGCGTCGCGCTGTGTCACGGATGTAGGGTGTCCTTGGCAGGGCATTGTAATTTAACACGGATATCAAGCCGGCCGGACCTGTTCGGAATGGGACAAAAAAGAAATGAACGAGAAGGAATATTGTACCTAATTGCTTTGAACGAAAAGGAAAGTTATTGTTGGTTATTCTGTTTCATCATCATCATCATCATCAGTCTTTGTACGTCCCGATGTTGGGCACAGGCCTCCTCTATAGTCCCAACGCAGCCCAGTGCGGATTGGGAACTTCACACACATCATTGAATTGCTTCGCAGGAGTGTGCCAGGTTTCCTCACAATGTTTTCCTTCACCGAAACGCTCATGATAAATTACGAATGTAATTCCGCGCATAAATTCCGAAAAAGTCAGAGATGCGAGCCGGGGTTGGAACTTGAACCCACGGCCCTCTGCTTGAGAGGCCATAGGTCAAACCACTAGGCTATCACGTCTTTTTTCGCTCGCACAACCACTCAGAAAAATCTCAAAATCCAATTTTTTATGTCTGTCTGTAGATTTCACAGACCAATATAAGTTGACCCCACACTGCGTACATTTTGCTTAGGAGCAGGGCTCTGCTAACACCGGACAACCTAAAACACTGGGGATAAGCGGGAAAATCTTTGTACGGAACCCTCGGTGGGCGAATCCAACTCGCATTTGGCCGGTTTTTTTCCTGGTCATTCCGTTTGTTTGTTGTTCGCGGTTTCATCGCTATGCTTATCATAAACTAGCTGTTGCCCGCGACTTCGTCCGCGTAGATTTCGGTTATCGCTATCCCGCGGTAACTATATAATTTTCCCGAGTAAAAAGTAGCCTATAGATGTCATTCCTCAATATTCAAACTATTTTCTTACCAAATTTCATCTAGATTGGTGCAGCGGTTTTCCCGTGAAGAGGTAACAAACAGACAGACAGAGAGCAGAAAGACAGAGAAACAGAGAGACAGAAAGACGGAGAGACAGAGTTACTTTCGCATTTATAATATTAGTTAGGATAGTAACTATATAATTTTCCCGAGTAAAAAGTAGCCTATAGATGTCATTCCTCAATATTCAAACTATTTTCTTACCAAATTTCATCTAGATTGGTGCAGCGGTTTTCCCGTGAAGAGGTAACAAACAGACAGACAGAGAGCAGAAACACAGAGAAACAGAGAGACAGAAAGACGGAGAGACAGAGTTACTTTCGCATTTATAATATTAGTTAGGATAGTAAGTCTACTAGAGGGCAAGTGAGCAAGCGAGTCGACTGACCCTGACGGAAATAGTTATTTGTTATACAAGGGTGCAAAGTTGTATTTTACCCGCGAGTGTGGAATTGAAACACGAGTAGTAAAATACATTTGCACCCGTGTGTAACACAAAACTTTTCACCTCACTGTAGCGAGGAAACCGCAATATGCAAAAAACCAGCTCATAAAAATTCTGACGATGCGTTTTGAATTGCATCCAAACAACTTGCACTTTCAGAATTATATTCAACATAATTATAAAAAAAAACAAATGTTTGCTATAGAATTTTAAGGAATTAATATAAAACGAACCATTATTACGAGCGTTTTACGTTTTGTTATCTGTCAAAAGCTACTTAAACACGCTCCACTCCAAGGTCATTACTTTCCCCACTAGTGGATAAACCGCGATTTTACCCGCTTGTATTAAAGGATAAAAGACCGCTTTCCGAGGTAGTGAGAGGAAAAAAAAATTTAATCGTGCGTATCCCTATCAAAAAGATTGCGATAGATAATCTGTAACTTTGTTTTAGTTTTTAGTGACGTTGCCGAACATTTTTGCAGTCCACTTCAACAATACAATACAAATATTCGTTATTGAACACCACAAAAAAAAATGCAAAACGGTTCATACAGGGTTAGCAACGCGCTAGTGATACTTCTGGTGTTGCAAGCGTGCCTAGGCGGCGGTAATTGCTTTAACATCAGTCGATTTGGAGCTTGTTTTCCACCGCCGTGGTACAAAAAAAATACAAAATAAAAAAGTGGCAAAAGATTACAAAAACAACAAAACGAATACTTAGAAAGTAAGTAGGTAATTATTTAATCGATATTATCGTCTTGTTTATCAAGATAAGTAAGTACGTTATCACTTTGAAAGTGCCTTTTAAATACAGACGTATCTATGTACAGATGTCAACACAAACAGCGTTTCTTTTTTACATTTTAGCTAGAAAATTATGAGCAGCCCCTCAAGGGCTGCGTGTCCTCATTGTCAGGGGTCGCCTAGGTTGTATGTGGTACCTCGCGGTCTCAGTGTTCACATCAGCCGCGTTCACAAGGACGTTGTGCAAGGCCAGAGTAGCCTGACACCTTCTGGGGCGGGGGTTGCATCGCGGGCGGTTCCAGGCACTGCACCGGATGCGCCGCAAAGTCAGGCTGCTAGACTTGATGACTTATCCACCTTAAAAGCAAATGTACGTGTCCTTAGGCATATACCGAAGGGTGCGAGAAGTCTTGCCGCGGGTAAATTGTGTGAAGTAATAGATAGTTGTTTACGTACAAATACTGTTGAAGACTGGTTTGCCTTACTCTCGTTTTCATTTTCGGCTTTGAGAGTACCTGAGAGCGGCGTGAATGGATCACTGACTTCCAAAGTTAAGGTTAATATCGAGAATGCAACTTTGTGCTTTCTCGATGATGGGACTCGCAAACCTGGTTCGATGTATCGGAACATAGAGGCGAAAGTTCACGATGGTGACTTGAGAGGTGCTGTCCGCCTTCTTTTGTCGGACTCTTCACTGGCACCTTCGAACGGCGACACGTTGAAGGGGTTGGTTGACAAGCACCCGTCTCCGTCTAGACCACTTCTGTTTCCACCGGAGCCAGATCAAAATAATGCGCATCTTTCTGTGACACCTGCGGAAGTTGCAAGTGCAATAAGTTCATTTTATAACGGCTCGGCGTCAGGTCTGGATGGGTTGCGCCATCAACATCTTAAGGAGCTCACATCTTTTTCTGCGGGTAGCAATGGGCCTCGTTTGTTGGAGTCAGTCACTAGACTGTGTAATTTCCTTTTGAAGGGTTTGCTCAACGTGCAAGTGAGGCCTTATTTATACGGGGCTTCTTTATGTGCGCTTTCTAAAAAGGATGGTGGGATCAGACCAATTGCTGTCGGCAGTACCATTCGGCGTCTTACCGCCAAGCTCGGTTGCTACTCGGCCAGGGAAGTTATGTCGAACCACCTTCAACCACAACAGATTGGCTTTGGTACGACCAGGGGGTGTGAGGCGGCCATTCATGCCACGCGTTCTTTTGCTACGGCGCGTAAAGACACAGATTCGGTCGTAGTAAAGATTTATATTAAAAATGCGTTTAATAGTGTCGACAGGGATGTCGTGTTAAAGGAAGTCTTTGACCTTGTGCCGTCTCTCTATCCCTTTTTGTACCAGTGCTATTCTGCTCCTACTAACCTTTACTTTGGAAGTCATTCGATTTCTTCTCAGGTCGGGGCTCAACAGGGCGATCCTTTGGGGCCTCTAATTTTTTGCTTAGCTATCCAAAAGATTATAGTCACGGTGAATAGCCCTCTTAATGTGTGGTATCTTGATGATGGTACTATTGGGGGGAGCGTGGATAGCGTTATCGAGGATTTGGGAAGGCTCATACCGGCTTTGAAGGAAGTCGGGTTGGAGATCAACCCAAGTAAATGTGAGCTCTTTTCTTGTGGTTCTGCAAGGGGGCCGTCTGTGACAGCTCTTAGGTCCTTGTTGCCTGGTATCGAATCGGTGGATAAGTCATCCTTTGCCTTATTGGGAGCTCCCATTTTCCCGGAAGGGATTAGCGCGGCCCTTTACGTTAAAAGGGATGCACTTTTATCAGCGCGCGACCATTTGCTCCAACTGTCGTCCCACGTCTCTTTGACGCTATTGCGACACTGTTTTGCCATGCCTCGGATGACGTACTTGCTTAGAACGTCTCCTACTTGGTTATTTGCTAATGAGTGCGAAGAGGTGGACGACGTGTTAAAGGGAACGTTGGAGTTCGTTCTTAACGTTGAGTTAAACGAGACTCAGTGGGTTCAGGCAGCTCTTCCTGTCCGTTTCGGTGGATTAGGAATACGCCGGGTTCAGGATGTTGGGGTTGTCGCTTTCCTTGCATCATCTCATGGAACGGCCGATCTTGTCACTCGCATTTTTCCAGTTGATGGTGGCAATATCTCTGTTCCATTTGTGTCGGAGGCGCTTGCGAGGTGGTCAACTCTGTTCCCGGGCAACGAGCGACCTGGAAATCCTTTTGCGCAGAGACAGTGGGACGACCTATGGTGCAGAAAAGCGTTCGCTTCATTGTTGGAGGGTGCCGCGGGGGCTGATCTGGCGCGCTTAAAGGCCCTGGCACAGCCGGAGTCGGGTGCTTGGTTGCACGCATTGCCATCGCCTCAGCTGGGTACGTTGCTGGATAACGACTCTCTGAGGATAGCGGCTGCGCTTAGGCTGGGTGCGAAGGTGTGCGAGGTGCACCGTTGTGTGTGTGGAGCTATGGTGGAGGAGAATGGGCACCACGGGCTCAGTTGCCAGAGATGTGCTGGGCGGTTTCCGAGACATCATTCTATCAATGAGATTGTTCGTCGAGCAATGGTATCGGTTCATGTGCCGTGCGTTTTGGAGCCCCCGGGTTTGAGCCGTACAGACGGTAAAAGGCCGGACGGTCTTACGCTGATTCCATGGCGGAGGGGCCGTTGTCTCTTGTGGGATGCGACTTGTGTCAGCACGTTTGCTGCGTCCCACTTGGGTCAGACCGTCAGGCGTGCGGGTTCCGCGGCGGAGAATGCCGCGAAATTGAAGCACACTAAATACTCCGCTCTGGAATCGGCGTATGATTTTGTGCCGGTCGCGGTCGAGACGGCTGGGTCCTGGGGCACTGAGGCTCGCGAGTTGTTCAGGGAGCTAGGCCGTCGATTGCGAGACAAGGGCTGTGACCCTCGCTCTGGGTCGTATTTGGTGCAACAGGTCTCCATTGCCATTCAGCGGGGTAATGCTGCTGGTATTATGGGGACCTTTGAGCCGGGTACGATGCGGGGTGGGGGGTTTTAGGTTAGGGTTTTTTGACGCAGCATGTTGCTGATGATGTTCTGTAATTTAGGTTAAGCTAGTTGACGAGGCCTGTTGCTGATGTATTTCCATGTAAATGCCCGTTACTTGATTTTAGTTAATTGTATTAAGTACTTTATGTTTTAGCTTAGATTTAATGATATTTGAATTACTTGTACTGGATTATTGCAATAAATTAAAGTAAAATATTCATTAAAAAAAAAAACAGAATGTCAGTAGTAAGGTCAAAAGTGTCAAAGAACCGGGCTCGAATCCCGGGTGAGTTACATTTTCGGGTTTCCTGTGTATTCTTGTTTTACAGTCAAAGAAAGTCAAACGAGCAAATGGGTCACATGTGCCCTAAGCACGACTTGTCGAATCCTGCGTTACGTTACGGTTATCGTATCGAGATCGAGAAATCTCATACTAAATTTTAGTTCCAAATACGCTCACGGGCGGGCGCTGTTCCAAACGTCATACAAACTCGTTATAGTTTACTATTCGAGTTTACGTGACGCAGGATTCGACAAGTCGTGCTTAGGGCACTGATGGTTAGTGATCATCGCTGTCCATAAAGTTTATGGCATAAACGCCTGCACCAGGGGGACTGCAGATACTATAGATGTTTCTGTATTTAGAAATTGCATTGGCTTAAATTTGTATAACGAGATTTTCCGTATAAAAAACAAATGGTGAAGAAAGAATCTAAGAATGTGTTATCGCAAGGATAATTTTCTTTTTCTCAAACAGTCTAACGCTGTTAGCTTGCGCAGATGGCTTTTTGCAGTAAGGCCAGCAGCTCGAATCGCAGCGGGAAGTGAAGTAAGGAAACTAATCTTGGGACTAGATGATAGAAACGGATTGCCTCTCTCTGCAGCTGACCATACAAATACCGGTAACTCCAGGAAACGATAGCCTTAATGGATTACCTTTTATTTTTTCTATTAATTAACAAATTCTAGCCATTAACGTCACACAGTTTCAAAGTTCAAATAACCCGTTCGACACGGGCTGTCAATTTGACAGATCGTCAATTTTAGCATAATCAATTTAACTGAGCACTTAAATTTTCCATTAACGTACGAATATGTTATTGTAATGTACACTAGACAGGAAATTATTAAGATCGTTCTCTGCTCTGTTAAATGGGGCGTGGTGTTTGTCGGTAAATGTTATAAATTTATAATTATAAATGTTTTATCTACACACATATCATAAGTCCTCTATAATGCGTTCAGAAACCGTAGAAAATGACCAGCATTGCAGTACATCGTCGCCTCACCACGACCAGCAGGTCCAGCAGTAAAGTAATATGACTCATATGATCGGAATGACTTTTCGACAGCGAATTGGATTTTTCGATTTTGACAACCAACGTAACTTACAATCATAGTGAAATAAAACGGATCACTCACGTATATAAGTCGAGTTCAGTCCGACATGTGTAATTAATAATGTAATGGTTTTTTTTTACAAAAAGCTCGATGAGTTTGTCTATGATTTTTAAAAAAACAATCAAATTCGTGACAGGCATGGGTATGATTGATGATATTCTGAACCCATCTTAGAGCACGTATAATATGTGTGTAGATAAAGTAATGTATGCAACTCCACATAATTAGGCCTTAAAACACTCGTGCTCAACCCCTCGGGGTTGCGGGTGTCTATGGGCAGTGGTGATCACTTACCATCAGGTGACCCACATGCTCGTTTGCCTTCCTTGTCGTATAAAAAAAATTTACATGCATATACAAGACATAAATTAATCAGCCTTCATTGAAGGAACTTTAAGAATTGTATACTACTTTGTAACTTTTGCAACTTAGCAGGAGAAAGAAACCTAATGTTTAAATCCTCCTAGTATGAGTGACAGGTGTAGCCAGAACTGACAGCTCAGATTTAAGTAAGCAGCGTTTATTTTCAGTTATTACACAAATTCAATGGCGTATCGCGTTTTGAAATCGCTTCCTAATCAGCAGAGCTGTAAGTTGACTTTTGCGGTTTCTGAAGTAATTCTGTGTCGGAAATATTTTATTCAGATCCTATTACAGCACGTGAGTGAAGGCCTGGAATCGGATACACAACCTACATCTTAACGCAAGACATTCTTTTGACGAAAGAAAAAACAGGGAAAAGCAAGAATTACTCTCAGAATTTCAATATTCAGTATCATTTGCATAAGTACGAGGGCTGTTTGATATGTACCCGTTTATGGAAAAAAAAAACATTTTTTTTTGTATATGTGCATTTATTTTTCTACGTAGTCACCTTTTAACTCTATACATTTGTTACACCTATACTCAAGCTTCAATAAACCATCCAAAAAGTATGATTTTGGAAAGTCATTAAAATAGGCCTCTGTGGCGGCAATGACTTCATCATTTGATCCAAATCGCTTGCCACCGAGCCATTTTTTTAGGTTGGGAAACAAAAAGAAATCGCATGGGGCCAAATCTGGAGAATACGGGGGGTGAGACAATAGTTCGTAGCGTAACTGTGCTAATTTAGCCGTCACAACTCTGGACGAATGAGCCGGGGCGTTGTCGTGATGAAACAGTACTTTTTTTATTTTTACGGCGTCAAATTCATCCAATAAATTGGCGTAGTCCTGCCCTGTTATTGTTTTTCCCTTTTCTAAATAGTCAATATGTATAATACCCTGCGAATCCCAAAAAACGGTCGCCATGACCTTTCCAGCCGATGGGACGGTTTTTGCTTTCTTTGGAGCAGGTTCACCCGGTAAAATCCACTGCTTCGACTGCTCTTTCATTTCCGGGGTGTAGTGGTGGACCCACGTTTTGTCCACGGTCACGAAACGACGAAGAAACTCCTTCTGGTTACTTTTGAACACGACCAAACACTGCTCCGAAGTAGTCAGTCGGTTCCGTTTTTGCTCCTCCGTGAGTAAACGCGGCGGCACCCACCTCGCCGATACTTTCTTCATACCCAATTATTCTTCGAATATGTGTTGTACCCTCTCGATTGAAACGTTTACAGCATCAACGATTTCTCGAAGTTTAATTCGGCGGTCGGCTAAAACGATATTTTCAATTTTCTTAACCATATCGTCTGTAGTCACCTCAACTGGCCGGCCTAGGCGATCCTCATCAAAGACGGTTGTTCTCCCCCGCTTAAACTCGTTATACCAATATCTGACGGTTGTCATAGAAGGAGCACACTCATGGTAAACCGCTTACATTCTTACTTTTATTGCATCACAAGTTTTTCCTTCCAAAAATAAGAATCAATTTTAATTGTTAAAATGGAGAAAGAACATTATCGGTCTGTAATTATCGGTCTATAATTAAATAAGTTCACGCCTTCACTGAATCGTTGTCAAATGAGAAAAAAAAACAAAAGAATGCCATTTTTTTTTTTAATTTTCCCGCCTCTGAAAAATGGCTTAAAAGGGTGGTGTACTTATTTGCGGTCAGTGATATTAATATATTTAGAAAACGGGTACTTATCAAACAGCCCTCGTATAATGTATTTTTCGCCGTAAACAGTTTGATGAATATGTACAATTCATTTATTTCTAGGAACGTGATTACTTCCATTTTTTTTTTATAAATGGAATAGTTTTTCTCCTGCGTGGTACCTACCTACATACACTATTAACTTCGTTTTTTTTTTAGCATTCGAATGAAGATCTTGACATGGTATTTTTATTGAAAAATGCTAAAAAAAAAATAAGAATCAAATGTATTTTTTTTATACGACAAGGAAGGCAAACGAGCAAATGGGTCACCTGATGGTATGTGATCACCACTGCCCATAGACACCCACAGCCCCGGGGGTTTGCTGATGCGCTGCCAACCCAGAGCGCTAAGATGAAATGCCTCTTGTGCCCGTAATTAAACCGGCTATGGATTAGCGAGTAAGATGGTGGTAGCGTTCCGGACGGACCTCGCACAAGGTCCTACCACCCGCTATTATCGATTATCGTATATTTTTTCGACCGTATTTTTTATAGGGTTCCGTACCTCAAAAGAACAAAACGGAACCGTTATAGGATCACTTTCTTGTCCGTCTATCTGTCTGTCTGTCTGTCAAGACCGTTTTCTCTGGAACGCGTGGAGGTAGGATGCTGAAATTAATATCAAATACTCAAACCTGCGGTCCCTTGAAGCTGTGAAAAATCAAGCATCTAAGTCAACGCAATCAAAAGATACAGTCATTAAAAAAGTCGTTTCCATACAAATTGCCGTTTTTTGAAAACCTTAAGGGTACTTCCAGTTGTCCTATAAACTTGAAATTTGGTATGAAGGTAGCTCTTATAGTACAACCACTCAGAAAAGTATCAAAATCTTAATTTTTATGCCTGTCTCTAGATTTCGAGGACCAATATTTTGACCCACACTGGGCTCTGCTTACACTGGACTTCTTAAAACACTAGGGAAAAGGGTTAAAATCTTTCTACGGAACCCTCGTGCGCGAGTCCGACTCGCACTTGGCCGGTTTTTTTTTTGAGACCACGAACGGGGAAACGTAGTGTGGGGCGTCCTGAGGCACGATGGACGGACGACCTCAAGAGGGTTGCTGGCGGCGGATGGATGCCAGGGGCCGGAGACAGTGTTGTGGCGCGCCATGGAAGAGGCCTATGTCCAGCAGTGGACTGCTGTGGGCTGATGATGCTGCTGATGATGATGATGTATATTTTAACGGGCAAGCGACCGACAAAACACTATTTGTCAAGTGTTTTCTGTTCTAACCCACTCACGGACCAAACATTCTTTGATCAAAGGTTCGGCAGCTCTCGAGTCGAGGACGTCTCAATGGGAACACAATAATACAATTAGTTACAAGTTGGTCTGTCTTGTTATCGCTCAGTTGTTGCTAACGTTGTTTATCAACACCGCGACACGTGACATTTACCACAAAACACTCTAAAATCTTATCAGCAACACATATTTGTTGCTAAATTTTTGAATTACTCATGCTGATGCATAGAAATGTAAGTATCATTATCATCATCAGCAGCCTTGTTTATGTCTCACTTGTCGCACAGGCCTCCTCTCAGAATGAGAGGGCTTGGGCTATGGTTCCCACGCGGGCCCAGTGCGGATTGGGAACCTCACACACACCATTGAATTGCTTCCGCACGATGTTTTTATTGCCTAAAGCCGTGATAGCCTAGCGGTTTGACATATCGCCTCTCAAGCAGAGGGTCGTGGGTTCATACCCCGGCTCGCACCTGAGTTTTTCGGAATTTATGTGCGAAGTTACATTTGTAATTTATCATGAGCTATTCGGTGAAGGAAAACATCGTGAGGAAACCTGCACACCCTTGCGAAGTAATTCAATGGTGTGTGAAGTTCCCAATATGCACTGGGCCCGCGTGGGAATTATAGCCCAATCCCTCTCATTCTGAGAGGAGGCCTGTGCCCAGCAGTGGGACTTAAATATAGACTGATGACGATGTTTTTATTGACCGAAAAGCTCGTAATTTACAAACCTCATTTCGCGCATAAATTCCGCAAACTCAAAGGTGTGAGCAGGGTTGTTGGAAATTGTTCTGTAAATTGACCCTAGAGACTATACATCTCTAAGCCATTTAGATTAAGTATATAAAACGTGCTAATAAAGTAAAGTGTTCTGGTTTTGCTGTTCTAATAATTATTTTTTACACTTTTTTCTAAAATACGGTATTTTTTTTCTCTTTTTTTTTTTAATGATAGAGTGAGCTTTCTTTGTGTAATTTATCTGTGGTTACGTATTGTAAGATCTAATGTAACTTGTTTTTAGAAAAAATGACTTTGTGCCAAGTTTCTTGCGGCGCATTCTTCTTGGCAATCACGGTCTTTCCGAAAGCGCTGGTAGACTCAAAAAAATGACGTGTAAAAGAGCATTCAACTGCCTATTTGCTGAATATAATTTTGAATTTTAAACGGGTGATAGTTAAGTGATAGTAAAACAAACCGATGCGATATCGACGGTACTCTGACTCAACCTCGTATTTATAACTTACCGTGCCCTAAGCACGACTTGTCGAATCCTGCGTTACGTTACAGTTATCGTATCGAGATCGAGAAATCTCATACTACATTTTAGTTCCAAATACGCTCACGGGCGGGCGCTGTTCCAAACGTCATACAAACTCGTTATACAACAACAATACAATACAAATATTCTTTATTGAAAACCACAAAATATTACAAAGAGATTACAGAAAACAGGTATGGTAGACAATAGGCGGTCTTATCGCTTAAAAGCGATCTCTTACAGACAACCAAAATACAGAAACCAAGATGAAGAAGCTAAATTAGGTGGCAGAAATGAACAGAAAGGAGAAACTTAAAATTAACAACAACTTAAATTAAATTAATAACTACAGATAAATATACTACATAAATAAACATATACCTACATATACAATACATATACTACTTATAAAAACATGAGTGAAAATGTCAAAAAGGCCACAGGTGAAAAGCATTTCAAAGGACTAGATATAACAGAGACAGTAAGAATCGAGATGGACCGAAGACAGAAATAAGTTATTAAGTTAGTGACAAGTAGTAAGCCTTAAGAAGATTTTTGAAAATATGCAGAGATTTCGCTTGCCTTAAAGCTAAAGGAAGTGAGTTCCACAAACGAATGTTATAGTTTACTATTCGATTTTACGTGACGCAGGATTCGACATGTCGTGCTTAGGGCACTGATAGGCATTTGGTAAACAAACTGTAATTTATGATAACGATCAAGGCCACGATATATGTATATTAAAATCTCGATGGAATTTTACGCGGATTAGCACGTCCCTCATGAAATAAAAACGAATCACTCACGTATACAAGTGGAGTTAGCCCTAGATGTTTTGGACTATTTCGTAGTCTTTTCTCTGGGAGCGCACGACCCAGCGGCAGCGAGACGGACACTGCGCGCCGCGGCTCTGCTCGGGCTAAGCTCGACTTATGATCACTAGTGAGTGATACGTTTTATTTCACTAAAATGCATAATGGTCAAAACATATGTATTGCAATTTTCTCTTAAACTATTAAGTAACTAAACTGGTTATATGTAATTAGGTAAGCGAGTAAGTTTAGGTTAGGTTACGTTTATTTTATATCATATCCTGTAAAGTTGTAAATTTTTGAGATAATTGCATCACATATTTTGAAAAATATGCTTTTAAAACTTTATGTATTTTGCTACGTAACCCCACCGCGAGGTCCCCAAGCTGTGTTACGCGTAATGCATTTCCCACCTTTAAAAACGGCCAAGAGCGTGTCGGACACATCCAGGATAGGGCTCCGTAGGCGTCACGAGAAAGCCCCTTTTCTCGAAGTTTTATTATATCTCAAAATATAACAACAAAAAGGTCTTCATTTAAAACAAGCGCCTGACCGCAGCCATTTTCGAAAAGTTCCTCAACTTCGAGGTAAAGCTCTGTGGTTCGTTATAAAATCACACTTGAAAAGGGAAAGGCATGTGGGTCCAGACGAGGCCGCGGTCGCATAATCAAAAGTAAAAAAAACGGACAAGTGCGAGTGCGACTCGCGTGGAGAGATTTCCGTACGTTAAGACGCTTCCCTGAGAGGATGACCTTGAACGCTTCGCGCCTTCCTCACCCCACCTCACTTCTACTAACTTCATTTTGCACAGTGTTATCACAAATAACGCGTCTTTTCGAATTTTTTTTTTCAAAATTTGCACCGATTACGTAAATTACTTGTACTGATTTAAACTTTCGCGATTTTCACACATTATCATGATACTCGGGACTTCATATTAAAGGTATTTAAATTCAAATTTAAATATAAATGTTTTTACGCGATTTAGTCCTGAGTATCATGATAATACGTAAATTACTTATTTAAAAAAAATTAATTACCTAAATAAAGGCCTGGTGCCCAGTAGTGGGATGTAAATAAGCCGATGATGATGATGATAGTGATGATGATGATGATTATAAAAAGGTATTTTAATAATGTTAAACATAGAAATCCTAGCCTATTAAATTCTCTGTACATTGGTGTATGTCACAAGTCAAAGTAAATTATGCTTATGATGTAGTAACAGAATATTAATTGCAACATGACTTACTTGTGATGCAGATATCATAAGTATTAAATAGGAATAAACATTATATGAAACATAGAAAAACAAGTTAAGATGTTATAGATACTTAATGTATTTATATACTTTGTTTTTATCGTTTCAATAATTTACAGAAAGGCTCTAAAAAGCAGCCATTTCAGCGTCTGGGTCAGGGAAGCGCCTTAATTATACAAATTCCAATTTCCTATGTTACTTTTAAACCACATACCTACTACATTTTCAGTTTTGGTATATTTACTGTAACTTTTTGTATTATTATGTGCAATAAAATATTTACAAACAGACAGATTTTAATGCCATAGATTTCTTATACGTTTTCCTGTAATCTATAGGCAAAGAACCACTATTAGTATATTTTAATGCCATAGATTTCTTATACGTTTTCCTGTAATCTATAGGCAAAGAACCACTATTAGTATATTTTAATGCCATAGATTTCTTATACGTTTTCCTGTAATCTATAGGCAAAGAACCACTATTAGTATATTTTAATGCCATAGATTTCTTATACGTTTTCCTGTAATCTATAGGCAAAGAACCACTATTAGTATATTTTAATGCCATAGATTTCTTATACGTTTTCCTGTAATCTATAGGCAAAGAACCACTATTAGTATATTTTAATGCCATAGATTTCTTATACGTTTTCCTGTAATCTATAGGCAAAGAACCACTATTAGTATATTTTAATGCCATAGATTTCTTATACGTTTTCCTGTAATCTATAGGCAAAGAACCACTATTAGTATATTTTAATGCCATAGATTTCTTATACGTTTTCCTGTAATCTATAGGCAAAGAACCACTATTAGTATATTTTAATGCCATAGATTTCTTATACGTTTTCCTGTAATCTATAGGCAAAGAACCACTATTAGTATATTTTCAAAATTTTCCGTTTTGTAGTTTCGGAGTTAAGGGGGGGGAGGGAATGAAAAATTTTCGCATTTTTTTTTTCAAATATCTTCAAAACTGTGTATTTTAAAATTACATAAAAAATACATTTGAAATGCTCACAATGAGCTTTTCATTTGATATGTAACACGATGTAAATATATATATATTCGTTACAGCTACGTTAGTATACCTACAATAAAATAATTTTAATTAAAATAGTTGACATAATAATAAATATAGTTCGAAAAACTTTTTTTTTTCATTTTCTAATTTACCCACCAAATGTGGCCTTAATGTTTAAAATTTATTAACTTACGGTACACATCCGACTTTTTGTTACCGACTTACATTATGTGTACCAAATTTCAATTTAATCGGTCTTGTAGTTTCGAAGTAAATTGGCTGTGACAGACACCCGAATCATCATTATAACCGGAACCCTAAAAATATCCCAACGAGAAAGGTATTCTGTTGGCTTTTGTTAATATTAAAAGGTAATTTTATTGTTCTTATTATGGAAAGTGCTTAGTCCTAATTAACTGTGAAGGCTTAACAAAATATTAATCAAATAGAAAACTGGTAAAGATCGGAAAGATCGCGGGATGCCATTAGCACAAAACGGACCGCCGCGGAGATCCTTGGAGAAGACCTATATCCAGCAGTGGACATCTTCCTGCTGATATAATGACAATTATGATGAACCAAATATAAAAATCCAAGTGCGAGTCGGACTCGCGCACGAGGGTTCCGTAGACAGATTTTACGCTTTTCCCCAGTGTTTTTAAGTTGTCCAGTGTTAGCAGAGCCCTGCTCCTAAGCAAAATGTACGCAGAGTGGAGTCATCTTATTTTAGTCTGTGAAATCTACAGACAAACATAAAAAATAAGGTTTTGAGAATTTTTTAAGTGGTTGTGCTATAAGAGCTACCTTCATACCAAATTTCAAGTTTCTAGGACGACTGGAAGTACCCTTTAGGTTTTCAAGGTGCGGCAACTTGTATGGAAACAACCTTTTTAATGACTGTATCTTTTGATTGCATTGACTTAGAAGTTTGATTTTTTCAGAGCTTCAAAGGGACTGCAGGCTTGACCATTTCATATTAATTTCAGCCTGCTACGTCCACGCGTCCCAGATTAGATTTAGATAGATTTATTTATTTACTCAACATTAAAATTACATTATATAAATACTAGATGTCAAAAATATAAGAATTTTTGTTGAGATCGTCAAAAAAATCAAATAAACAAACGAAAACGAGAACGAGAGAAAAAGGGTCTTGACAGACAGACAGACGGACAACAATGTGATCCTATGGGGGTTCCGTTTTTTTCCTTTTGAGGTACGGAACTCTAAAAAGGAAGAATATTGGCGACGACCTTTGGTATTAAGCAGAATGGATGTGAATAATCTTAATTTATTTCTGCATCACATTGTAACATAGTAAAGCCAGAACGTGTTCTGTATACATTGTTGCACGTAATGGGTTCCCTCACCGATCAAATGATCCTATCGTGTTGACCTGCGCGCGCGCTGATTTGACAAACAACTGAAACAAGCTGCGATAATGCATGACGCGAGGTGTATAGGGCGAGGAGTAAACATGTTTTTATTACGTTGGCTGCAAGCAGGCATGCTGTTGGGCTGATGGTAAGAAATTGTCACCGGCTCATGCAAGCTTGAGATAGCAGAGGCATGGGGGATCAATGGCGTGTACCAGCTAAATAGCTGTGTCCCTTTTCAATACATCTTATGTACACTGAACAGCAAGAATTACTTTTTGCCGAATTTCATAATTCTATGTCTATTATAGGTTTTGATATCCACGGTTGTTATACATATAAAAATTGGAAAGGTTGGTTGGTCTTTTGATCGAGTTTGCTTAGAAATTATTATTTTTTTAACCCCCGACGAAAAAGATGGGTGTTATAAGTTTGACATGTGTATCTGTGTATTTGTCTGTAGCATCATAGCTCAAAAACGGGTCTACCGATTTCGTTGCGGTTTTTTTCAATCGAAAGCTAGTTTAATCGAGATGGTTCTTAGGTAAGTTTCATTAAAATCGGTTAACCCGTTTTTGAAATATCGAACTTTGAAATGACAATGTCGGGGGTTTTTCAACTTTTCTAAGTTGCTTATTTGCAGCAGAGACCATAATTAACATTTGAGATTCATTTTAGCTCGCTATCTCCACGCTCTCCAGAGAATAAGGGTCTTTACAGATAGAAAGAAAGACAACGAATTGATACTGTATAGGTTCCGTTTTTTCCCTTTTGAGGTAGGTACGGAAACAGAACCCTAAAAAGAAACAAAATGGGGTTTTTTTCTTAATTTTCTCCTGTAGTAGGCGAGCGGCTTTTACTTAAAAACAAACGTGGGGGCTTCTAGTAGGAACATTTTACGTATCCAGAGCTCAATGGCCGTGTCTTGCAAAATTATGAAGATTCGCTAGTTACGTTATCGTAACATCTGTTTAGCACTTTCTCAAGATTAATTAGACTTATGCAAACCTTGTAATAAATCGCAACTATACTGATTTACGATACGTTGCTTTTGCTCATAGTCATTTGGGTTTTGATTTACAGTCAGGCAAATTAAACGACTATTGAGTCAAAATTAATAGGTACAGCGGGTCTAGCACGACTTTACGAAAGCTGCGTAACGTTACGGTTAACGTATCGAGAATATCGCGATCGAGAAACCTCGTACTAAATTTTTGTTCCAAATACGCTCACGGGCGAGCGCTGTTCCAAACGTCACACAAACTCGTAACTCGACAACGTTTACTATTCGATTTTACGTTACGCAGCATTCGTAAAGTCGTGCTCGACCCTCTGGTTGTTAAGATTACGAATTAGGTTTCGGGGTCGGTTTAGGTTTAATGGGGTATTTGAAGTGGATTGTACAGTTGGAAATAGGTATAGTTAGTTTAGTCTGAAAGGTTTACGGAGTTGCAAACAACTTCGAAATCGCAACGAGTCGTTTCGAAATAAATTTAAAGCTAATCTTGGTGTAAGGGTATGCACGCGACACGGAATGTCGAGGATCCAGGTTCGATTCTCGGGATTAGCATTTTCAGGATTTTTTCTGTGTATTCATGTTTCAGCGAGTATTTTAAAAGTATAATTGATATTCACGGGATAACCGTAAAAAAAATTGGGGTAAAAATGTTAAAAGATACTCCAATTGATATCATTAACAAGCAAGATGTTGATGTCAGATATTGGCGCGATTAATTATTCATCAACTAAGTATAAGGTGTCCAACTTAACGAGAGCTGTGCCCTAAGCACGACTTGTCGAATCCTGCGTTACGTTACGGTTATCGTATCGAGATCGAGAAATCTCATACAAAATTTTAGTTCGAAATACGCTCACGGGCGGGCGCTGTTCCAAACGTCATACAAACTCGTTGTAGTTTACTATTCGATTTTACGTGACGCAGGATTCGCCAAGTCGTGCTTAGGGCACTGTAGTAACGTGTATACATTTTATACAAACCCCAAGGACGTCTGAACCTGTTAACTTTTTACGACGACCTTCTCATGCTTGTCACACGAAATGTAAAATTGACTCTAAAACTATTTAGACAGAAATCAATTTCACATTGTTCGCGGCCTGCAACCCGAGCCAGCTGGTTTAGGAAAGTTGATCTTTTAGTTCGACTTTCGAGTGAGAACGTAACGAGTTTCGGACAATGGTAACGCGATACTGCTTGGATAGTACTGTCATGCTTTGGGACTGTTTTAAACTGATTTGCAGACAGTTATAATGTGTGTAGGGTGTTAACCTTAGGCCAGCTGACCTTGTATTGACACCAAGATATTTTAATTAACTCCAAGCTAGCATTAAAAATGGAATTTTGAACAGAAAACTTATTCTTACTGACCGTCTACGTTTCAAATTGGCCAAAAATGCGTTCGTAAGTATGTTCGTCCGGCTGTCCAGCTGTCCTTTACTTACAGGTCACATTTCTCAAACAATTCTCGTAAAATTTTGTGAGCAGGTTCGATAATTGTATACATTTTGGAAGTTTTAAATTTTAAATTTAATTCTAATGTCGACTGTAGGACATCCATCCTAAGAGCAGGAAAGGAATGGAGATGTTAACGCCCGATTTCCCCTCTGCCAAAACTCTAACATTAAGTCTGATCAAAATGATCAAGGTCTGTTGATTGTGTGTGCGTGTTTTTGGCATTTGTGTGACAGTTTTGTTTTAGTGTGGGTTTGCAGGAACGTAAAAAAATTTACATAGCGCAGACGTGTGCTGTACGTATACGAAAAAAAATTGTACATAAGTAGATAAGCCAAAGGCGCCTCCCGGCTGTCTGCTTTATGCATCCATCCCATATGCGCAGGGTTTAGGTGAGTAAAATAATAATATATAGGTAGGTATAGCATCTAGGAAATAATGCGTCTAATAATTCAGCCTACGGGCACTAGGGCATTGCGTGCAGTAAACAGCAATAAAATTAATTATAAATACTAATTACACGCTCGCGAGATGCGAGGATAAGGACAGTGATAGCCGTTCGTTGAACTTTGATACTGACGTTTGTGTGATAGATAAATAATAGCGTTAATCAAGGACATAATAGGTTTTGTCTTCTTCTTACTAATGGAAATGTCAATGTGACAGAAAATAACAAAAGAATTTTAATGGCATTTTAGTTAATACAGGTGTAAGTATGTATTTAAGACTTTTCTATTTTGCACACACGTACTGGTTAAAACAGGATATTAACTTTATCTACACACATATCATAAGTCCTCTATAATGCGTTCAGAAACCGTAGAAAATGACCGGCATTGCAGTACATCGTCGTCTCCGGCCGCCCTGCAGGTCCAGCGGTAAAGTAATAGTCATTACGACATCGAATTTGATTTTTCGAATTTGACAACCAACGTAATTTACAATGATAGTGAAATAAAACGGATCACTCACGTATATAAGTCGAGTTCAGTCCGACATGTATAATTAATAATGTGATATATATATTTTTTTTTTACAAAAAAAAAAAACAGTTTACGTAACGTCAGCTCGGTATATTTGTCTATGGTTTAAAAAAAAATCAAATTCGTGACAGGTATGGGTATGATATATGCCTTCGGCTTCTGAACCCATCTTAGAGTACTTAAAATATGTGTGTAGATAAAGTAATGTATGCAACTCCACATAATTAGCCCTTAAAACACTCATTATGTAGCAGTTGCATAAACTACTATTAAGACAAGACTGGTTCATCAACACGACAAGGTACAGTCAGTAAAAATAGATCTATTCTACTTTTACCATCGTACCAAAGTCTGTAAGGGATCGTTTATTAATTAATCAGTTGAGGGTCGAAAAGGGGACCAAAATGATCAGGGTCTGTTGATTGTGTGCGTGTTTTTGGCATTTGTGTGACAGTTTTGCTGTAGCGTGAGTTTGGTAGGAACGTAACAAATTTCGACATAAGCGCAGACGTTTTGTTTTTAGAAAAAATGACTTTGTGTTAAGTTTCTTGCGGCGCATTCTTCTTGGCAATCATGGTCTTTCGGAAAGCGCTAGTAGACTCAAAAAAAAATGACGTGTAAAAGAGCATTCAACTGCCTATTTGCTGAATAAAATTTTGAATTTGAATTTGAATTTGACGTGTGCTGTACGTGTGTGTTCCTCGTCCCCCTCAAAAAGTGGCAGAAAAATTGTAGAGCATAGATAAGCCAAAGGCGTCTCCCGTCTGTCTGCTTTATGATCCCAGCCAACTATTATTATTATTAGATACCCGATGTGCAAGTCCGATTCGCTCTTGACTGTTTTTTTTTAAAACGAACTTTTTTTTGTACGAGTTTCAATAACCGCCTTGCCATATCGCAATACGTTAAGTTTATTTTTCAATGTCGTGTTCTTATGAAAATCGTGTTCATCGAATTCACGTGACGCTTGTTTCCAGTCACATTATCGTACTATTAGTAGGTACAATACATACTAGGTGCTATTTAAATAGAACTCGACTCTATTCAAGTGACTTAAGTCGTATTTTTGATAGCTACGGACTGATGGCTGAAGTTGTTTAAAATCGTAGACGCGTCGGGCGCTCTGCCAAATAACTCTTACTTAACTGGCGCCCGTGACCAAACAAAGGTGGGCTGGCGTGCTAAACTAAGAAATTGACATTTTAGAATGATTGCAAGTATTGCAACTAATGTTGTTTCTCTGTCATAATAAGATTTTGGTTGTGTGAACCTTTTAGTGATGATGGCAAAATTCTACAGGTGTCCTTTGAAATAATTGATCCTTTCTTGTGGCTGTTCTGTACTACCTAAGTGTTATTGTTTTTTTTATTTATAACTGTTTTTTATGGGGGTTGGCATGTTCATAAGTGATCAAAGCCCCTGATTTATAAATTGAAAAAAAATGAGCCATTTAAGGCGCAAAAATATCTACATGACTCACTATACTATAGTAGGCACAGTGGAGTTGTGCTCACACATAAATACGTTTTTCGTCGACTTATTATCGTATTTTATACCTACGTATAAAATAAAGGATTGAAAAGAAAACAACTTTTGAAAATCATACTAACATGCTAATGCTTTGTGAAAGTACTAAAAATCAAATTGTTATGAGTCAAATTACACTTAAGCCAAAGAAATGGCAGGCCAGGTTTGGGTGGTCGCCGCCAGGTTTTGATGATTCACTTAATTCACAGTAATTGTGTGAATCGTGAGAGGTTTATGCTTGCAAATAAAACGCATCGTTGACCTATTTCCCGAGGACAAGTAATATTACGTGTTAGAAGAAATTGACAGAAACTGCTGGAAACTATGTAAAGGCTACAGTGGCTCCAGCAAAAACTTCGCATATCTGTATGGAAACCGACGGTAACCTTAATAAAATTACAGCACAATATTATTCCACTAACTACAAAACAACAAGATAACATTCATTGCAATTGCGACCTTTCCGTTCCCGACATAAAATCTGTTGTCATCTGAACATCTTTTAATTAGTTGATACATCATTACTGGTATCCCAGTTAAAAACAACATCGTTAATGATAACACGGACCCCACAGGAGAAAATAATTTTAATAAAAAAATCTAAGTTCTCGATATTACTACCTCGTAATAAAAATAGAGGTAAGTATTGTCGATGCAGTTCTCGCCAGCCCGTTCTTTACAATGCGAGTTCTTTCACTTCCTGATACGACACAACGTCTATCTTCTTTTTTATCCGTCCAAGTACTCTATCCTCAGCCTTCCCATTCCTCTCTTTCTGTCTGTATTTCCATCTATAATTTTTAGTATCAGATCGTCGAGTCGTATCAAATGGCCCACCACTTTTCCCACACTTAGAGGTCAATAACAGGTAATTAACAGGTATATTTTGTATTAATAACAGCTTGACCAGAGAGAAGTAGGCATCTCCACCAATATGTTGTCAGCATTCCCGAAATTGAGACAACGACGACTTGCGTTTTCAGCCATGGTACTGGCTCGATTTCGTCGAAGCCACAGACAAGAGATGAAAGTTATTTTAAAAAGTTGCTAGTGACATAAAGTCAACATAGAGGACGGGTAATGCAAGTGAACATACTTTCGGTGCCGTGGAAATAATTGTCCTCTTTTGAGACCCTGCGATCTAGTTTGCTCATTTCTTTGTCGATATAATATTTATATTTTGAATCGCCTTTGAAGCGCTGCAGCGTGTAAAGCGTCGCTATTCAAACGGCTCCATGCGGCTTTGGAGTTTGATCCGCTTACTAAATCTATTTCCATGGCATATATGCATGTAAAACTTATGCGAGGACCCACCTATTTTTACCCTCTATAACAGTAGGTACAGTCAGCCGAAGTGATTCCCAGGTCGCTATGGAACCTTGTCGCTTTAACTACTGGATAATAACGATGTCAGTGCGGGTCAAAAGTTTATCGACTTTCCGATCACAACATGATATATTCAAATGCAATGTTTTTGAAATATGATAAAGTGTTTTGATGGGCATTTTTACGGGTGGGACATAACATTGTGAGCGGAGACCTCAAACTCGTAAGAAGTTTCCATTCAGAGCGCCTAATGTAATCGCCGACCAGGCCGAGAAATGTCTCGTATTTTGTGCTTTTTGATTGACCGTGGATCGAGCCCGGGACCTCAAGCTTCATATTCAGAGTCTCTAACCACTAGGCGTACTTTGACGACCAAATGGTCGTCAAAGTACGTACGCACCTATGAGTTAAGTACCTAAATTTACTTTACATCCACAAGGATAATAGCAAATAATATTACGTATAAATATTACTCACTGAGCCAAGCCGTGGCGTAACTGGAAATAATGGTGACCATCCATGGCACTTGCTTCGTCATTTTATAACCTAAAGTACCGCGCATGGGTATAAATGATGACAGCCACCATGAATTAAGCTGTAGGTATTACTGCTCTAAACGTAGATTCAAACGTGTATTGCAAACGCAAAAATATGGATTTTTGGAACGTTGTATGTCCATACATGCCGTCGTTGGTGACAAATGTATGTAATAGTGCCTTGTTACTTTTACTAAGTATTCTAAGTATACACATTTCAAATGCACTTTCTCTGAAGTTGCACTTGTTTAGAAGGATCACTTAGTTTTCTCGGAAGATGCACTGTCTCAAAAAGTGCACTTTCTCAGATAGAGCAGATTCTCAGGGCAAAAGAGCAGGTTCAAATTTTTCATCAAAATTGCAAAACTTTATGAACGTACGCCTTATGAGAAAAAGTACATATTGGAAATGTAGGTACATGCGTTTTGAGAAAATGTTTATTTTGGGAAAGTGCATGCGCTTTTTGGAAAAGGTTAGGTACTTTTTAGGAACATGCAACTAATGGGAAAGTGCTCTAATTGGGCAGGTGTACGTTTTGGGATTAGGAGTGCACATTTTGCAGAAAGTGCAAATTTCGGGAAAGTGGCCTCTATGAGCTGTAAGCTTGCATGCTCGGCTAAAGCCTTCTCGGCAGTCGTGTTAAAAGTAATGTTCATTTCAAACTTTGTAAACACAACTTTACAAAACCGTTTTTCAATTTCTTTCTCTTTGACCAGCATGTCCACATTCCAAGTTAAATCTGTCTGCGCCACGTGACACCCCAAGGTGACACGTGGGGCCTTCGCCTTAATTTAGAGACGCAAAGGGCCAATTTTAATCAAAACGCAGCCAGCGGAAAACCGAGCGAAGTTATCTAATTTCGCGTTCGGCCGAAGACTGGCCGGCCCGAAAGTAATAAAGTAATTAAAAATAATTAAAGACTTCGTGTTTCGTTAACAAGGCGAGTTAACAAGTCAGGTGTAGGCCGTGCGTAACATGCGTCGTTTTGATTGAAAATGGCTTAATGAAGGTCTCTGGATTAAAATTGGGCGCGTTTACAATTTCATTTTAATTATTCGCACAAAAACAAACAGAAGGTATATAGAATAGAAAGCGATACGTTGAGGAAGGGAAATCTCTCACGTATGTCAGTCGAGTATAGCTCGACATGTTTCGGCCACACGCTTCGGTGGTAGCGACACGAAAACTGCGCGCCACACTTTGAGCCACAATCACGAATATTCGAATTCGTATTTATTTTGTAACGTAATCGTTATCGTATCGCCTTCGAGAAACTTAATTTTAAATATTAGTACCAAATACGGGCATTTGGATACTCGGGGGGCTTACTCGGCGCAGATGACAGTAGCGTACAACTACCCTCGTTTTCACTGTTATTAATTATTTCATTTGTACTGCGTCATATTTTCTATGGTCTAAAATGGAGAATGATTCACGGAGACACGCAAGCAAGCCTACATTTTGTCCGTGTGTCCATATTAGGTCCGTCGTACATTAAACGCGTAGGTATAATTTGTCATGGAAATGCGTCTTATCGAGATAGACAATTGTAGGTACTAAGCTAACTTATCTTGCGTACCGAATACTCTAGAAAGAGACTAATATTCTGAAGTTCTAGTATTTAGCTATGTATAATTCGTCTGTGATTATGTATTTTAAGAGCTAATGTAGCTTGTTTTTAGAAAAAAATACTTTGTGCCAAGTTTCTACTGTCTATTCGCTGAACAAAATTTTTAATTTTTGTTTTTTTTTACGACATGACGTTATTTCAAAATAGGCTAGTTCCCTATCCCGTGGGAATTTTGAAAAATCGCTTCTTAGTGCACCTCTAGGATACTCAAGGTATATGTTTGCCTAAATTCAAGTCTCTGGGTGCAGTGGTTTAGGCTGTGCGTTGTCTGTCAGTCAGTTGGTCGGTCAGTCACGGTACTGTTTTGTAAGTATAGATTGCTTCCACTAATCCGAATGACAGGTGATCCATCTTACAGTACTTAAGTAATACTTACTTAAGTACTGTAAGATGGATCATTTCGTCATCATCATTTTGTTCCAGTAAAGATGTAATGATCGCTGGACCAAACAGTCATAACACACTAAACGTGTTCGCCACGAGTGATATTAGTATAAGCATTCGCTTGCAATTCGCTAGTGTGATAAGGCTGTTAGGCGTCCTCCATTTTATCTGGAGAAGATACTTTTGAACCTGGAGATAGCAAATAGTCAGTTCAATTTTACGTTAATTAATCTTAACAAAAACAAGCATTTCATTGTTTTATTATTAGGTATTTCAAAAAAATAAGAAACCACCACCACCACCATACGTCAGTGTTGTGGTTGAGTGGGCTTAGGTAATTAGTATTTTTTAAATATATCGTTAAAAAACAATCAAAACCGTATCAGCAAACCACTACTTTATTACCGAAACGTTATACCGTATTAGGTACAAGTAAACTTCTTTTTAGGGTTCCGTACCTCAAAAGGAAAAAACGGAACCCTTATAGGATCACTGTGTGCCTGTCTGTCTGTCTGTCTTTTTCTCTGGAACGCGTGGAGATAGCATGCTGAAATTAATATCAAATACTCAAACCCTTGACCCCACACTGCGTACATTTTGCTCAGGAGCAGGGCTCTGCTAACACTGGATTTCTTAAAACACTGGGAAAAAGCGTTAAAATCTTTCTACGGAACCCTCGTGCGCGAGTCCTACTCGCACTTGGTCGGCTTTTTATTTCTTAAATAAAGATCTCATAACTTTGTAGCTAGATGACGTTAATTATAGTAAGTAATTAACAGTAAAAGACTGTCCTATCACCTGCTGTTATCAGGTGAATTTGTAAAACAAGTGAACCTGACCTCGCTGATTGGCGGTTATGCCACCTTGGGGGTCAGTGACCGGTGTCGCGAAAGATTTCGTTGACATGCGCGAGAGTGGAAGTAGTTGGGCGGGTGGGAGAGTGCTAGCTGGGGGACGAGCGGAGCGGGTTCATTAACTTTTAAAGCAAGGAATTACTTTTTTCCATCAATGGTTTTGCGCCTTTGACTCTGTATAATGTACTAAAAACAATTAATTTTCTCACCCGCGACCAGACGTGAAAGACAATTTGTATTTAGTTCGTAAATAAGGTTCTCCATAAAGTATTTGGGCAGTCGAGATAACTACGAAAATGTGACTACATTATGACTATTAAAGTGTATTTTAAGCAAGTTTTATATACCTATTCGTAAATAGAGTGTTTACACAACTGGAGCCATTTCCAGTGTAGATCTGTACGTTTGTGTCACTGACAAAGTTTTGACAACACTAAACCTACAAAAAACTGTTCTAACTAACTCACTCTACCGTTTATGTCGAAGTGTTCCTCAGATCAGAAAAATATGAAATAAGAGAAACATAAAGTACATATCAATCTTCCTAAAATGTGTACTGTCCATAGCATAAGCTAGGCCCTCGTCCGTCTCAGCCCAAAGGACAGAATAGTACTCCGCCATAGATTACCTCATAGTTACTACGTAAACTCCGCTGTCAGCACCAACTCCTCACCCGGTCCAATTTATCTCAGTTGCTACGTGCGCCGGCGCCGTCAGCCCGCCACCGAAATAACTAACAATTAGCTGCGCCCGGCCGAACAATCGACATTCAACCCAGACTCGCGCGAATCAAAGTACCTAATCCAATGGCAAAATACTTTTACACGTCCACCGAAGGTACGAAACAAACGATAAGGAACAGTGCGTGAGTAACGTTAGAGTAGACTTTTGATATTCATTTGTAAGAGTATAAAAATAAATTGAGTTATTATCGATACGCAATACATAATAACAAAGTCACAGATAGTCTGCGGAAAAAGGAATGTTTACTGATCTTATGCCGACGCTTACGAGTTACAAACGTTATCGTTTTACAAAATAATTCCACATAGAAATAGAAAGTTTCCAACTTCAGCTTTATAAGTTGTTGTAGTGTTTAAAGCGGGATAGCGATAACCTATTTCCTGGGATAAAATATGGCTTATATTTGAATCTAGGGTACAAGCTTTATTAATTCCGAATTGATTGATTTTTGTATGTTGGAGTAACAAACAACTTAAAATACGACAACTCCCATTTATAATATCAATATAGGATACATATTTGACATGTTTGATTACACTTTCATGATTCCTAAATTTCTCTAAGGTCAAAGCTTTTGTTCCAAACACCACAACATCCAGCAGATCAAGAAATTTTGGTTGTACTATTCCTGAAACTCTGAAACTATCTAACATAGGCTAAACCTTTAAAACGTATAAAAATGGCAAAACCGGGTTGGTCGGTATCTAATTGGACAAATTTACAGAATCATGTCGCGGGTCGCGGAGCCAAATTGGATCTCATCAGAATTAGTAAAAGGCACCTTACTGCCGTAATTCGTTAGCTTGACGTGGGTTCATTTAATTAAGCAATTAAATTAATTTGTTTAAGGCGATTGACGGTCTTCTTAAACTAGACTACTTTGAGTTTTTCAAGTTCTTAAAATAGCATTTTTTATTAGGTACCTCTGCATACTTCATTCCATTCGAAACTGGTAAGATGTGTTTCTCTGACGGTGAGTGCGTATCAAATTAATATAATAAGGAACTAATTACTAAGGCCCTAAACGAACACAGGCCGGTAACGGGTCTATAAGAGATAGGTATTTTTTGTTTTCTTTGGGGGCTCCGAATTTTATTTTGACAAAGCTCTTGAGTGGTCAAATATGGCTAAGTGTCATAGTTATGCTGAAGTATTCTGTGGAACTCTATTGTAACCCATATTATCATAGCAGCAAATACACTCCAAGGAACATCATCAACATATACGGATACGTTTTTAAAGTGTTTGTTTACACTTTTATGATTCCTAAATTTCTCTACAGTCAAAGTTTTGCCTGTTCCAAACACCACAACATCAAACATTTTGACAAACATCATGAGAATTATTTATATTATTATCTTTATAAAATTGTATCTTCCTTTACGGCAAGTGCACAGGGTGTGTCCATAAATATTCAGAAGGCAAGCTTCATCAATTATTTGTAGTAAAATATGGTGAAGACCGTCTTAAGTAAAATTCTTACCCTCACAAATTTCTAATAACATTCCAAGCCGTTCACTGCGAAAGATTACTTAATGTTTCAGTCCTCCGAGACGTACCTGAAACAAGAAGATATTAATTCATTAATTAGAAAAAGGAACTTAATTAACCTTAATTTTTTTTTTGTTTATTCACAGAACATATGGTACAAAAGATGTTGCAATAATACATTAGATCCATAATATGCTCGGCCTATATACGACATGTGAAAATTTTTCATGATCAATAAAATTATTGTTAATTTCTAAATAATTTATTGAATCAGGCGTTACTTTGCGGAGGTCCATATTTATGAACTAAAAAACAATTACTTTGCTCACCCGCGACCACTAATGACAAATAGTTATATCTGTGCGGCAAATGTATGTTTCCATGCAACACCTCCGCCTCCACTGCTACACGAATCAACACATGCCACAGACCCAACTATCACCACCACCACTATACTAAACGCTGACGCGTTTCGGCACTCTCCACGAGGCCATTTACGAAGCACAACAACAACCGCTCAACATGCCACCACTTCTACTACTTTTTAGTTTATTGTTAATTTCGTTTAATAATAACGGCATTGAATTGTCAAATTGTAAACGCATGCAAATAAAAAGTAAGAAATCAAAAATACAATTAGTCGCAATTAATATGAAATTATGTATGTTGAAGTAATTTCATTTAGGTCTATTTATAAAATATTAAGTATAATTTATTGTCATCTACATCTTGAAACATAAAGAAGTATTTTTAGGGTATGTATAGTCCACCAAGGAATTGCTTCTAAGGAAATACTTTTTTAAAGAAGTATTATTAGGGTATAGTCCACCAAGGAAGTGCTGTACGCAGTTAGTTGACAGTTCCTACTTCAGAAAAAAAATCAAGGCTGATTGCCACATTAACTTATAATTGAAAACGGCTTTTAATGTTTTAAGACGTATTAATGACACTGAACCTTAGGACGGTAAAGGACTTCCTTAGTCGACTATACAAATGTACTTATAAACTATATTAACCGGTGGAGTACCCGGTAGCCGGTAGTAACTTTAACTTGATTAATGCGTTTGATTAAGACGCAAAAAGAGGAGTGTTATATGTTTGACCTGAGTATCTGTCTGTGGCATCGTAGTTCCTTACACCGATTTTGATGCGGCTTATTTTAATCGAAAGCTACTTTAATCTAGATGGTTCTTAGCAAAGTTTCATAAAAATCGGTTAAGCCATTTTTGAGATATTGAAGTTTGAAATGAAAATGTCAGGAGTTTTCCATTTATTTACGTAGACTAAGACCTGTCCAATGATACCCCACACTATGAGGTAGACGAGAAAAAAAAATTATTCACACACTTAGCAACTATCATTACAGGATAACCCAATGCAATAGTGTCTTTACAATTTAAATTGATAATAATTTTTTTTAGTAACAATAAAAATCTTACGCCTATGTTAATAACAGCTCAAATTGTCATCATCAAATATAAAAAAAAAATAATAAAAATAAGGTAAAAAGTAAGTACAGCAATTAAAAAAAACAAATAAAATTAATAATAGTAAGTAAAAAAGAATCCCTCCTTTACGTGTAAATAGTCCAAAAAAAATTTTTTTTTTCCAGGTTTTATTTTACCACTTTGTTGGCCTAATTCATTATGTATATATCCATACAAAATAACAGCTTTCTAGTACCAAGTAGTTCCTACGCTAAGCCGCGGACAGACAGACAGACAGACATGACGAAACGAATAAGGGCTCCGTTTTGGCATTTTCCAATTCAGCATATTCATCATTAATCCTTTAATGCTTTTATCTTGTAGGTTGATGTAAAAAACACTTCAACAGCGCCAACCCACCGATTTAAATAAAACAATAGCGTTCAACCGGACAATAACAGTACCCCGAGCACGAATTTTCGAATCCTACGTAACGTAATCGGATAGTAACGTCATCGTATCGCCATAGAGAAAATTAATATTCAATTTTAGTGCCAACTACGCTCACGGGGGGCGCTGTTCCCAACGTCATACAAATTTTCTCGATAACGTTTACTACTCGATTAAGTTACGCTGAGGGTCGAACACAACTTTTAGAAACCTGCGTCACGTAAAATCGAATAGTAAACGTTGTCGAGTTTGTATGAAGTTTGGGACAGCGCCTGCCCGTGAGCGTATTTGGAACTAAAATTTAGTATGAGGTTTTTCGATCTCGATACGATAACCATAACGTTATGCAGCATTCGTAAAGTCGTGCTCGACCCTCTGGTTTCGAATGTTTCGGGCCTCAGTTACTGTCAATTTACCCTACTCGATACTTGTAAAAACCCTTGCTCGGCGTACAAGTCATTTTTCACTCACCCGTAAGCTCGAATTAAGTTCTCACTAATTGGTGCACTAATTACGGCTTGTAAATATTTAAACGGTGAGACCTTTTGTGAGGGAATTTATGTGGGTGTTCAACGTTTAACGGAGTAATGTTTATAGGGTTGATGTTAAATAAAATCTTGGCGATTACTGTCACGGTTTTATACCTACTATATAAATTGGCAATCAGCATCGAAATACCCAAGTGTCACATCAGACGCTGCACGCAATTTTCCCAAATATTAAACCAAACAAAACATCAGTTCAATTTGTAAAAATCGCTGAAATGGATTTTCGGCATTCCGTTCAAATTTTTGCTTGGACGCACAAAACAATATTAATTAGAAACCGCTTTACGGCAGCGGGGGAGGTTGTTTGTGGCGGGTTTTAAGCTTTGTTGATTAATTTTGTGATTTCACTTGTTTACTCTATTTCATACTCTAGTTATAAGCTTTTAGCGAAGTTTAAAATGTATTACGCACTAAAGAGTGAATCAGGCGTGGTGAATAAAAAAAAACCTTGGAAAAAAAAGTAAAATAATCCTCTAAAATAATGACAAATAAATAAAATAAAATAAAATGCGTTTATTTCGGACAACATAAACTAAAGCCTAAAGTTTTATGGCCTAGCACTAAGCAGCAGAAATATGAAGTCGGTGCGGTGCGAGCGGAATATTCTTTGAATGAAGCACCGACTTCATATATCTGCTGCTTAGTGCTAGGCCATAAAACTTTAGGCTTTAGTTTCTGTTGTCCGAAATAAACGCATTTTATTTTATTTTATTTATTTATCATTATTTTAGAGGATTATTTTACGTTTTTTTTCTAAGGTTTTTTTTTTGAAGGCGGTTTTACTTTTTTGTTAAAAGATTTTTATTTCACAATTTTACGTTAATTTAACATTTTCAGAATTATCCTCCAACTCCTAACCGCTAAGGAGTTGTACCTTTCATCATCAGCTCATTATCATGAGATGATGAATACCAGAAGCAAATACTTGAATAACCTTAGAAAATAAAACACATATTACGTGCCTGTAAAATTTGAGGGTTGCCCTCGATTTCCCTAGGATCCCATTATCAGATCATGATTTGGTGACAATGGGACCACCTTAGGAGTATACCCTTTCAAATAAAAAAATATATTTGAAAATCGGTCTACAATTGACGGAGTAATCGATGAACACACATAAAAAAAAAATACATGCACTGGAACGTAGAACCTCCTCCTTTTTTTGAAGTCAGTTAAAAACAGCTGAAAAACTACTGACACAAAAGGCATTCTATCATACATTTGATTGACTTACCAACACTATGACTTCGGGTTAGCGCTTGAAAACTTCCGAACCAAAGGAACACTAATGGAACGCCAGTCAGTATAAGTTTGGTCGAACGACAGTGCTATGACGTGTGGCTGTCATCGAAAAATACCGTGTACACCAGTACAACACGGCCACGGTGTGTACCAACACATTTTTCGTGAATTTTGTACTAGACCCAAAGTCTCATGGTGTTAGTAAGTCAATGCTGTCATAGCACTTTGAGTCGGCAGCGTGTCTGCAATTCCTCTGGTGTTGCGGGTGTCAGTGGTGAACAATGTAGTTGCGGTGGGCAGCGATATACTTTACGACAGGCGAAGTGAGATAAGTAAAAAAACTGCGGTAATGCTAAATCAGCATCATTTTTTATCTCCGTGTTTTTGCCTGTCGTATCGCAATTTTCCGTAACAAATTGCCTCCTACGCTAAACGTCTCACAGACAAAAATATACGTTGAAGAAGATTTTGCCCACGCCCAAGATATAGCAAGCTATATATAGCTAGCGGAAAGCAAAAGCTGATGAGTTTGTAGAGTTGACCTTTGCCATTTTCGGCTTCAAGGTTAAGGTTACGGTCGTAAAAGGTCACGGGAGGTCAGCGCAATTGCGCAACGTTGCATATCCGTGCAGTTCATCGATTTTCTGCACTTGCGCATGCCAGGAAGGCAACAATGGGTCAGTGATGATGAAGTGAAAGTATCGATAATTATTAAAAGTTTTAAATTATTTCGACGGTACTCTGAGGGTCGAGCACGACTTTACGAAAGCTGCGTAACATTACGATTATCGTATCGAGATCGAGAAACCTCATACTAAATTTTAGTTCCAAATACGCTCACGGGCGGGCGCTGTTCCAAACGTCATACAAACTCGATAACGTTTACTATTCGACTTTACGTTATGCAGCATTCGTAAAGTCGTCCTCGACCCTCTGACTCAACCTTGTATATAAGCGAAATTGGAATAACCGCTCTAGGCCGCGGACCTAAGGTGGTTATTCCAATTTCGTCAAAGTTTATATACGAGGTTGAGTCAGAGTACCGTAGATTTGCGTTTAAAAACTATTGTTGGTCGCTGCTTATCTAGACACGGCTGTTTGGGTAGGTGTAGCGGTAGCAGCTACTTCTTGGCTGCAAGAGGAGTATTCTTCACAATAGACGAACACTTTTTCAATTAAATTTAGTTTATTTTCATGATTAACAGGTTCCCTGTGCCATGAGGCACATGTGCAGTCCACCGTCCACCCAATTCAGCGTGAAGAAGTAACTAACAGACATAGAGATACTCACTAACTTTCGCATTTATAATACCTATTAGTAGAATTTGAAAAAAATTCAAGTGCATTTTTGTCGCAGAAATATTTTCGATGAAATAAAAAAAATAAAACTTAAAAAAAAGTTTTCTTTGCTTGTTCAAAAATCTACAATCTTAAAATTTTACAAATGCAATTGATGTAGGTACAGTCGAGGAAATTAATTCACTATGACTTTTCATAGTAAACGTCATAACGATTTTCCTTGTGAAAAGGTTCCATGGTGGGTAAGGAATTAATTTCCTCGACCGTACCTATGGAGTTCATGTTAATTATTGGCATTTTTATTGCTGTCGGGTTTGAAACTTTCGGTCCATGGGGTCCCAGCGCTTACAAGCTTATTTCTGAGCTACAAAAGCGCTTAGTTGATGCAACTTGTGACCAAAGGGCTGGCAGTTTTCTCTCTCAAAGAATCAGCATCGCTATTCAGCGAGGCAACGCTGCCAGCCTTTTGGGCACTATGCCACGGGGGCCTTATTTAGATTTAATTTAGTTTTAAGTTGTAGTTTATTTAGTTTAAGCTTAGATTTAATGTCATTGTAAATTGCTTTTATTATGTAAATAAAAATCAAACAGATTATTGGTAACTATGAAGTTAATTTTAATTCATCGATTTTCCCCGAAGTCCGAACATCTCTAGAACAGTGCTTTGTTATGCAGCTGGGTACAATAGGCGAGCTTGCAGGTTCACTGAAAGGTTGCAAAGGTCGTTTTGTGATACCATTACAATGCACCGAAAACAAGAACATTTCCGAGTTGCTTATGTAATACCTACAGACAATTCAGTTAGTTTCATAAACGCGAAAAAAAGTAAAACCGCCTTCAAAAAAAAACCTTAGAAAAAAAAACGTAAAATAATCCTCTAAAATAATGATAAATAAATAAAATAAAATAAAATGTGTTTATTTCGGACAACAGAAACTAAAGCCTAAAGTTTTATGGCCTAGCACTGACTAGCAGAAATATGAAGTCGAAGTCACAATTTTACGTTGATTTAACATTTTCAGAATTATCCTCCAACTCCTACCCGTTAAGGAGTAGTACCTTCCATCATCAGCTCATCAACATAAGATGATGACTACCAGACACAAATACTTGAATAGCCTTAGAAAATATATGAAACACATGATACGTGCCTGTAAAATTTGAGGGTTGCCCTCGATTTCCCTGAGATCCCATCATCAGATCATGACTTGGTGACAGTGGGACCACCTCAGGAGTATACCCTTTCTAATAAGGTTATTCAAGTAATTGCGTCTGGTAGTCATCATCTCATGATGATGAGCTGATGATGGAAGGTACAACTCCTTAGCGGTTAGGAGTTGGAGGATAATTCTGAAAATGTTAAAGCATTATACGAAAGGGTATGCACCTGAGGTGGTCCCACTGTCACCAAGTCATGATCTGATGATGGGATCTCAGGGAAATCTAGGGCAACCCTCAAATTTTATAGGCACGTATCATGTGTTTCATATATTTTCTAAGGCTATTTAAGTATTTGCGTCCGGTAGTCATCATCTCATGTTGATGAGCTAATGATGGAAGGTACAACTCCTTAACGGTTAGGAGTTGGAGGATAATTCTGAAAATGTTAAATCAACATAAAATTGTGAAATAAAAATCTTTTAACAAAAAAGTAAAACCGCCTTCAAAAAAACCTTAGAAAAAAAACGTTAAATAATGATAAATAAATAAAATAAAATAAAATGCGTTTATTTCGGACAACAGAAACTAAAGCCTAAAGTTTTATGGCCTAGCACTAAGCAGCAGAAATATGAAGTCGGTGCTTCATTCAAAGAATATTCCGCTCGCACCGCACCGACTTCATATTTCTGCTGCTTAGTGCTAGGCCATAAAACATATTTCCGGCTTTAGTTTCTGTTGTTGTTTTTTTTTTATACAACGAGGAAGGCAAGCGAGCAAGTGGGTCACCTGATAGTAAGTGATCACCACTGCCCATAGACACCCGCAACTCCGGAGGGTTTGCAGATGCGTTGCCAACCTAGAGAGCTAAGATGAAATGCCTCTCCTGCCCGTAATTACACCGGCTGTCTTACTCTCCACACCGGAACACAACAGTGCAAGCACTGCTGCTTAGCAGCAGGATTAGCAAAATTCAAAAAATTCAAAATTCAAAATTTTATTCAGCAAATAGGCAGTTGAATGCTCTTTTACACGTCATTTTTTTGAGTCTACCAGCGCTTTCGGAAAGACCATGATTGCCAAGAAGAATGCGCCGCAAGAAACTTGGCACAAAGTCATTTTTTCTAAAAACAAGTTACATTAGCTCTTACAATACGCAACCACAGACAAACCACACAAAGAAACCTCACTCTGTCATTAAAAGATTAAGAGAGAAAAAAAAAAATACCGCATTTTAGAAACAAGTGTAAAAAGTAATTATTAAAACAGCAAAACCAGAACACTTTACTTTACTGGCACGTTTTATTTGAGCAGGAGATGTATAGGGTCTCCAGGTCAAATATCTGTGAAAATTTAAATTACAAAGGGATGTATAGGGTCCCAGAATTAATACTATAATATAATACTTAATCTAAATGGCTTAGAGATGTATAGTCTCTAGGGTCAATTTAAACTAAATTAAAATCAGCAGAGGTGTAAAACGCCTCCACGGTCAAATAATAAGTATAATAATACATATACATAAACTGGAGATGTATATGGTCTCCAAATGTCAAATAACAAAAATTTATGAAATATACATTTCATGTCATCATGTCAAATAAATAAAACATTATTTTTGTCAATTGTATTACAATTAGTACGCAGCGGACAACGGCAACAGAGCCGGACACCATACACGAATATCTTCGGGACGCAGCCAAGTCACATTGATGTCCTAATTATCTTCTGTTTTCAACCTTGGCCAGGTGGTGCCATCACATAAGTATTCATCCACTTTGTAGTATGCTTTTTTCAAGAGAGCGGTCTTTATGTATCTTTTAAATGAATTGTGAGGCAATTCCCATGCATCTACAGGCACTTTATTGTAGAACCTCACGCAATTTCCCAAAAAAGACTTACTGACTTTTCGTAGACGAAATTTAGGGACGGCAAGTTTATGCTTATTCCGAGTGTTGAAACCATGCACATCCGACACTTTCTTGAAAGATTTGATGTTCTTGTGTGTATACAATATTACATCATATATATACTGAGAAGCTACTGTAAGGATGTCGATTTCTTTAAAGCGTTCTCTAAGTGAATCTCGGGAGCCAAGATTGTAAATAGACCGGACCGCCCTCTTCTGCAGGATAAAGATTGTCTCTATGTCGGCCGCCTTGCCCCAAATTAGGATGCCATAAGACATAATGCTGTGAAAATAACTGAAGTAAACTAACCGCGCCGTTTCTACATTGGTGAATTGCCGGATTCTTCGTACAGCATAAGCGGCAGAGCTCAATCTACCAGCAAGACCAGATAGGTGTGGGCTCCATTGCAAATTGCGATCTAAGGTAAGCCCGAGAAAAACAGTCTCATCCACGAGGTTCAGCTTCTCTCCATTTAATCTGATAGTAGTGTCAACCTGTCTTACATTAGGCAACGAAAATTTTATACATTTCGTTTTAGCTGCATTCAATAGTAAATTGTTTGCAGTAAACCATTTCAGCACATCTCTTCGAGTCTCATTGATGTGACTTTGATCTTCCTGTTGCCTGTTGACTTTAAAAATGAGAGAGGTATCATCAGCGAACAGTACTATGTCACATTTGTGTTCTAGCAGCTGGGGCAAGTCATTTATGTACACCAAGAAGAGAAACGGACCCAAAATAGAGCCCTGTGGTACTCCAAGCTTCACCGGTGATCCACATGACTGCACTCTATGTATGTCTACTTTCTGGATTCTCTGACTGAGATAGGACATAACAAGGTTCAGTGCATTAGTTGTGAGTCCGTAGTGTTCAAGTTTGCGGATAAGCGTCTCGTGTTCCACGCAATCAAATGCCTTGGAGAGGTCGCAAAATATTCCTATTGCATCTTGCGATTGTTCCCATGCGTCATAAATGTGCTTCATGAGATTTGCAGCCGCATCCGTTGTCGAGCGGCCCTTCGTAAACCCAAATTGCTGACTGTGAAATAGTTCATTAATATTGAAGTGATAAAGCAATTGATTAAGCATAATTTTCTCAAACACTTTACTTAGTACAGGAAGCACGGAAACCGGTCGAAAGTTACCAGGCTCAGATGAGCTGCCAGCTTTGAATAAAGGAATAACTTTACTGTACTTCATTAAGTCAGGGAACACACACTCATCGACGCAGTTGTTAAACACGACGGCCAGATATGGTGCCACAATATGGATGACAGATTGCATTACTTTAACTGAAATACCCCAAAGATCCTCTGTGTTCTTAATTTTCAAAGATTTAAATGTTTTTATAATCTCTTCCGAGTTTGTGTGTTTAAAATCAAATTTCAAGTTACTATCCTTTTGAACCACATTTAAGTATGAGCCAGCCAGCGCAGTGGATGACTTTAAGTCACGAGTTGTATCTATAGCTATATTAGAGAAAAAATCCTCAAAAGCACTCGCCACTTCTAAATCTGAAGTTACTATTCTTTCATCTATCTTTAACTTATATTGGCTATTATGGGGCTTTGATTTACCTGTCTCTGAATTTATTACGTTCCATACTGCTTTTACTTTATTATCAGCGGATTTAACTTTATTACTAAGGTATTCCGCTTTGGCGGCGACACAAACTTTTTTAAATAGTTTCGAATATCTTTTAACATAGTCTCTAAATGTGGGGTCGTTATTGTAGCTTTTCATTTCATATAGTTCATAAAGTTTAGTCCTACTCCTGTGAATCCCGACCGTGGCCCAGTCACTGAACCTTACCTTCTTACCATTTTTCTTGACAGTCTTAAGTTTGAAAATGTTCCCAAACTCTCGATTTATTACAGTAGTCAGGTCCTTATATAAGATGTTAGGATCATTCTTCTCCATGTTTGGTTGAGGAACCTCATTGATAATACTTTCCTTAAATCTTCCTATACGGTCGTCAGTTACCGGCCTATAAGTAATTAATTGCTCCTTCGTCTGCTTAGGCATTTTAAAAACAGCTTTTTGGCCGCTATGATCGGAACTGAAGCAGTTAATAATTTCTTTGTTCGTAGCTTCACACTTGCAAAAAATATTATCTAAACATGTGGCCGTGTTGGCCGTCACTCTAGTCGGTTCCTCAAAAAGATGATGCAAGTTAAATGATTTAAAAAGGTTCAGAAGTCTCACGGAATTTCTATTTTCGGAGTCCAGTAAATTGACATTGAAATCTCCACATACTATGATATATTTACTACTATTAAAAACTTGTTTCAAAGCATCCTCCATCACGGACTCGAATAGACTAAAGTCTGAGGACGGTGGCCTGTATACACATAATACGATGTGATTATCCAATTCAACACACGAAATCTCAATAACTCGTTCTAATGAAAGTTGAACTACATTTTTCCGTTCTTTACACTTATAATCATCTTTTACAATAATCATAGTTCCTCCATGTATTGCTGAGTTTCTAGTGTAAGAGCTGCCAATCCTATAATTACGAATGTTCGATATCAGCTCATGCTGTCTCAGCCAGTGTTCAGTAATACACATTACGTCTATATTAAAAGCATCGAGGAATAATCCGATTTCAATTGCTTTGCTGGAGAAGCCTTGTATATTTTGATGAACCAAAATGAAACTATGCTCCTCCGCTGTCTCGCGCATCAGTTTAAAGACTGGCGGTCCGCGGGCGGCGCGTTCGCGGGGGGGCCGGCGGGGCCGGCGCCGCCGCCGCCGTCCGCCGCGTACCCGTGCCCAGGTTCTATGTTATATGCTAGTAGTTTTGCTGTTGCTAATTTACATTTTTTGGACAGATACAGCCGTGATTCGTTTAGATGAAAACGTTTTATAAATTTATTACTATCAAAAAATTGGTATTTGCTATTATAAGAAGTTACATTGTATAACATGGCATTCCACTTAGATATTACAATATTTCGCTTGTATGAAACCGACCTAGAATAAGGGAACGCACACAAGATAATCTTGTGGATACCACGCTGCTCAACGGCTGACAGAGCTCGTAGTAAGTCTTCAAGGTGAGATTTCCTTACGCCTATACTGTTGCCCAGCATGACGATCAGGGTGGTCGTATTGTCGAACTCGTCTTTCGACAGTCGGTCGGCAAGCTGCTGGAGACTGGCACCGCGTAGGCAGTAGTTCGCGACTTTCTGTCGCAGGAAATGGCCGAGTATGGGACCGAAGCCCACGCCGATCTCATCGGAGTATATAATAGTACTGGCAGCAGCTGGTTGGCCCGCGCGTGCAGTCGCAAGATCATTTACAGTCGGTAGAGGGCCTCGCTCAGCAGGCGTCGGGGATGCCGGGGACGCGGGCACGGCGCGAGGCGCGGGCGCGGCCCGCGGTGCCGGAGCGGAAGGCGGGGAGCCCGCGGGCGACGGCGGGGCGGCGGGTGGCGCGGGCGGCACAGGGGGCGCGGGCGCGGGGGGCGCGGCCGAGCGGGGGCGCGCAGCCGGCGGAGGGGTCGCGGGCGCGGGCCGGCGCTCCGGCGACGGGGGCTCGACCGGCACGACGCGGTTTATCTCAGCGGGCGAAGTTTCATGTGAACAAGTACAAACATATTTATTAATAAAAGAATCAAAACGTTCTTCATTATAGTGACACAAGTCTACCAACTGTGTAGCAGCGCTGACATGCTCGCTGATTTCACGCTTGCTGCTTTCATATTTTGTACTTATATCTCTAATTGAATCCTCTAACCTACTGATTTTAGCTTGTAAGCTCTGTGACATGCTGTTATATAAAGAGTCTCTTGTTTTTAATTTATTTTGTGTTGACTTAAGTTTACTAATCAAGAGAGTACGTTCCTTAATTAAGTTCATATTTTTTTGTAAACTATATTTTGATTTTATTATTTTTTCTGTGCGTCTAATGAATTTCTTAATTTTAATGTATTTTTTAAGACTTTTGTTACTTACGAAATAACAAGACGTGTTTGAGTCATCTTTTGTCAGATCAATTGTAGAAATGACAGACTGAGAATGGGGTGATGCAGGAGAACCGCTGCCAGGACTGTCTAGCATGTCTTCGTACAAGCTTTTGCCCATCAGTTCTTCATAAAGACTGTCCGTGTCAGCAGCCTGATGACGTTCACACTCAGCTTGGAGGATACCGATATCTCTGTGCGCTTGATTTAGTTCACATTCTAAGCTATGAATGCGCTGCAATGCTTGTTCGTAATGGGCTGAACAGTCTTCAAATGAATCCACTCTAGCCTGCAGTTGAACCAGCTGCTCGAAGGTGTCTTGGTATTGTATGTCCAGCTCGGCCAGCTGGTTCTTCAGACCTGTGTTTTTATCCACGACCTTGGTCACCTCCACCTCGCTGTCTTCCCTTTCTTTTTCTAGTTGTGTGCATCGTGCTAGCGAGTAAGATGGTGGTAGCGATCCGGACGAAATAGTTAAAATTTATCAACGCTTCGCCTAAAAAGTAATTTTAGAGCTTAAAGACTGCGATTCGCAACGTAAAAAGAAAAAAAATGCGTACAAAATATTAGCTAATTGTTCTCATTGTAAAGTCATACAATGGATCTTATAGTGATCTGAAACTAACCACAACGCAGCTGAATGTGCTGAATGTGAAGCTGTTAAGTGCCAGAGTGGAATAAAGTTACTATTTGACACTTTAACGCAAACGCGTTCGAATCGTATTTTTGGTCGTTGATTACACTAGACGCTTGAATGTCGAGGATCCGGGTTCGATTCCCGGGGTTGGCATTTTCTGTTTTTTTCTGTGTACTCATGGTTCAATGAGTATTTTAAAAAGCATAGTTGATATTTACGGGAGAAACATAAAAATAAAAAAATGGGGAAAATTAAATTAGGTAGTCCAGTTGACATCATGAATTCTCGTACTATTTGACACCCGTATCGCAAACGCGATCCAGACTTATTTTTAGCCGTTGATTACACGCTCAGATTAAGTATTACCTATGTTACAACGTAACTAAGTTATAACCTAATTTGTGATACTGGTGCGATACCATGTGGATGGTATAAAAATAGTCCCTTATCATTGATCCAGACAACATAATGGTGATGTAATATAATATTATTGCATTAATCCAGGGGTTCCCAAACGGTGCGCCGCGGCGCCCTGCGGCGCGCAGAGTCCCAGAGGTGCCGTCATACATTTCTGTTTTCTCGTCTCCTAGGTACCGTATTGAAGCCATTGTA